>OU015470.1:5768394-5870894 GCA_907164805.1 Brachyptera putata | reverse complement strand
ACTATTGTTTTTCTGTGTTGAAAAGCCAGTGTAATTGAATGAAAAGTTCACATCTCAAGATATAATCTTCAATCAATGAGATAGGCCTATTCTATTCCAGTGAATTCAATAAGTTCCAAAATAATACGTCAATGGATACAAAAATGTGATGAAATTCATTGACATATTATCTCAAAATTGATTGTGTTCACAAAAATAAAATATTAATTAAAGACCATTGAATTATTTTAGAGATGTGAACTTTTCATTCAATTACACTGGTTTTTGAACATAGAAAAAATAGTGAAGATAAATTCCTTGATTTGTGTAAGCACCGTGTACGCACTCAATACCGGTATACATACTGAGGGCCCATACTACCAATAGTTAAAATGTGTTAATTAAGCTAATTAATCAATTGCAGTACAAAAATAACATTGGTAACCAAGGGTAATAACAAGCTTATCCACTAATTATCGCTTAATCAACAAATTTATTATTCGTAATACCGGGCCTGAATTAGTTAATTCAGGATAAGTTAATTTCTACTGAGTTGCTATGAAAATGTCATTAAAGGGCATCACAACTATGAAACTAGATTTTAATGAATAATGACGATATTTATTTCCCTAATTTCAGGGAAAATCAGAGATCATAGCCATTTTAGAAATTATTCAATCAATTAATCCTCCAGTAGCCAGCCCTTTTTCTTAGTCCTGAAGTAGATATTACTCAATTCTGTTCTAGTTTCTATACAGAATAGGGCATGCCTACGTCATAGCTCATGGTCTCTGGAGGGCCAAAATAAATTGATTATGATTTCTGAAATGAAAATGATGATTTCTAGTTATCTCTACTAGGAAAACGCCATATATGCGTTGTTAGACGAGCGGATAGTAATAGTATGGGTAGTAATGGTTAAGAACTGCTTCGAGTGGTACCAATTTAGCACATTTTTTTTTTTTCAAAATGGCTGACCCGATCAAGCTGAAAATCTCCAGAAATGTGTATTAAAATGTAATTTGATTTCAAGCAAAATTTCATTTTTTTGGAAAATAAAAATATTTTCTTTTTTTTTCCGCCATGTTATTATAATGAGTATTTTTGAAATTTCTAAACTTCATAAAAAAAAAAGTTACCCCCCGATAATACCACAAAACTATACAGATCTAAGTTAGATGAGGAACCACATTGAAAAAAAGTTTGAAGTTGATAGCTGTAGCCGTTTGACCTGTGGAGAACCAACAAAATAAGAAAAAAAAAAAAATAAATAAAAACGAACACCAATTTTTTTTCAGTATGTCAAATTGAATCCTCGCTAAAGCTCGTCTAAAAATTGGGGAAATGGATATCATCGTCATTTATTAAAATCTAAATCCTGGGTAATGTTGACCTTTAAAAGTAGACGTTCGTAGCTAACAGTGTTTTTCTATGTCTGGATATTTCTTCTTTGCATCTCAAAACTTGAGACAACCGAAAAATTAATGTAATTTTGATATCAATTGGTGGTTATCAAAGCTTTCAAGAAGTTATTACGAAGTTCCTCAAAGCGTTTAATATGAGACTTGTATTCAAAGTATTTTCAAAAAAACACTTTGATAATAATGACTAAAAAGACCGAGGGAAAACTAATTAAAATTCGAAAGCACAACACGCTAGAAGTTGAAGAATATTATCAAACTGTACACTTTTGGTCATATGGAATGTTTTTTCCGAAATTTGATACTAAATTGAAATTCAAATAAAATCTACGCACATTTTAGCACCAATTTTGTAATGACTACGAAAGTGCGTCTGTATATATGTCTGCTGATTTTAATGCGTTTAATGTCAGCACATTTTCTTCAAGACGGATTTTGATGTTGCGGTAAGGCCCGGTATTAAGAATAATAAATTTGTTGATTAAGCGATAATTAGTGGATTAGCTTGTTATTACCCTTGGTTACCAATGTTATTTTTGTACTGCAATTGATTAATTAGCTTAATTAACATATTTTTATTATTGGTAATATGGGCTCTAAGTGTACTTCTTCCTTAGACTAGTTATGATGAATTCACTGAGACGAGTTGTCGAGTAGCTAGCACACTGAACCGCCATTCAGGAGACCGGGTTCCCGCCATGGACGATCATCCTGACAGGGTTTTTTCGTGGTTTCCGTCTGTAGTTCAGGTCAATACTGGGATGGTTCCTGCACAACAGGTCACGACCGATTCATTCATACTATCCAAAAACATTTAATAAAATAACTCTTTATCTCATCATTCCAACATCTCATCTTTCACCGACGCCAATAGATCGCAGTCATCAGTGAAGTGGGTCGTTTAACCCAGTATAAATAAATGAATTAACACAAAAATATTACGATAAGCTTTCAGGTATTATTATTCACGCATGTTGCAAACAAGAAAACTTATCGGCAATAATAAAAATGATTCATTAACGTAAACTGTACTCTTTTTGTTTATTGGGTACCAAGGCCTAACTCTTTAGATATATCTAGACTGCTTTATCTGTGACTAATATATTGAAAAAAAAATCATAAAATATTTTTTAAATTCATGAAAAACGGTTTATATTTATAGGGTGTCTTCGATGCCAAGGAAGCTAAGGCCTTCTAGCACCCTCTAAGGACTTGGGTCTTCTAGATTGAAATTGAAATCCTACTGAAATTCTTGATATTCCGTTATGCAGCTACTCATTGTCCCTATCATTTGGACGGTTATACAATAATTGAGAAATTACAAAAAATGAAAAGTTTGAGAATTGTGGGAATTTAAACAATTTTAAAATGTGAAATTTACTATAACAATCATCCATTTAGCCATATTATCCGGGACCAATAAAGAAGATATAAATATATATATATATATATATATATATATATATATATATATATATATATATATATATATATCATATATCATATTATGAATATATATATATATATATATATATATATATATATATATATATATATATATATATATATATATATATAGTATACATCTTATAAGACTTTTTTTAAAGTAACCATTCGTCGAATCTAGCCATATTTATAGTAAGCTTTCTGCCTTCGCATTCACTCTACTAGTGGGCTTATATAGAGAGAAGGGACTTCCAAATCCCCTTCTCGTAAGTCCATTCCATATCTCTTCGTATTGACTCGGTCTCACATAATATGTGTCACATATCGCATCCTGAAGAAAACCTACGAGCGGATATTTTATTACATTAATATATCACTTGAAAAAACATCATTTCGAAATCATTTTCACCCCGAGTTCGCTTGCTTGTGACAGATTTGCTGTTTTTTTGTAAGACATTTGGTCTGTGGTATATATTGCACATGTTGGGTTGTTCCACCCTTATCGACATAGATGAACTTTAACCCTCTGAGAGAATATTTTATGTATTTTAGAACATATTTTAGATCGTCAGTGGACTCTTGTGGCTAACAAATCTAAAATCTAGAATGTGTATGTTTTTATTTTTCCGAATGGATTGAAAACAAGAATAGTATCGAATCAGAATAAAATTGAAATAATGAAGCAAAAAATAGAAAAAAATATGCAATATCGTTCCATGGCGTTGTGGAATAAATTAAACGGATCATATAATATCAATAATTTTTGGTATAACTTGTATTTTCAGTTTCTTTATCTGGTCAACCGGCACATGCAGCGCAGTGGTTAACGCGCTCGCTTCGTGTGATCCGGGAGACGAGGGGAATTCCGAACCCAGTTCGATCCCCGCCGCCGACCATCTTTACAGGGGTTTTTCATGGTTTCCCTCTGTAGTCTAGGCTAATGCTGGGATGGTTCCTACAATATGTTGGCCATGACCGCTTCCTTTCCACTATCCTTCCCATTACCCAAGAACCTTCATCTCATCATCCCATCATCTCATTAATCATCCATCCGACGCCAATAGATCTCAGTTATCACAACAGTGCGTCGTTAAAACCCAATATAAATAAATAAATTTATCTGGTCAATATTATTCACTTGAACACTTGAACCTACAATCACAATTCAGTCAAATCAATTCAACTGAATTGATTTGATTGAATTGTTATACTTTATTACAGCTATCGAGCTATCGATAATTACAACTAACTACACGTATTTGTGTTGATGACATATTCATTCAATATTCAAGACTATGTCTATACGAATGTAGATTGTATTTTAAACGCAATATCACATTCATGTACGAGTCCATGGGAGTCGATTTAGCGGAATATCAGTTTTTTGGTGATAACTTTCAGACGGTATGAGATATCGAAATTCTAATAAGAAGGAACACAGTTATTTTCAATACCTTCAAGATGGTTCAGGTAAGAACAATTTTTCTCATGTCGCCTAATTGTCAGGCGTTACGTTTAACTAGGCAAACGCGGAATGTGCGTTGTAAGATGAGCGAAACTCTACACACCTTGATCATATAAAATGAACTTTATCCGATGCCAATGGATCTAGGAAGCCGTGAATTTAACAATGCAATATTTTTCCACTAATATTTCTATCTATTCTATAAATAAAAAACATGTATTAAATTATTTTCTTCGAAACGGCTGGTCCGAATTACACGTCAATTTTTATTAATGTGTATTATTTCTGTGTTCACATTTGAGGAAAATTTGAATTATTTCGGAGAGATTTTACTTTTCATTTTTTCCGCTCAGCCTAATCTTATGGGGTTTTTAGAAACTTTGAAATTATTTTTCTCAAAAATGGTCCAACCGATTTGACCCCAAAACTATACAGTTCTAAGTTGGATGAGTTTGCGCATAAAAAAAAGTTTCATGTCGATCGGTCAAACCCTGCGACCTGTGCAGTGCCCACAAACAAACAAAAAAAAAGCACACATACAAAGCTCCGTAAGAGTTGCATGGAAACTCTTCGCTAACGCTCATCGAAAAATGTTGTTTTAGCTGTATAGGCTATACAATTAGGCGACATCAGATAAGTAGTTATTACTTCAACGATCTTATCGGTATTGAAAATATTTGTGTCACTCTTTCATTAAAATTTCGATATCTCATACCGTTCAAAAGTTATCACAGAAAAAAGATTCCGCTAAATCGACTCCCATATACTCTTAAATACCCACAATAACAATTTAAATGTATGAAACTCTCATTTCATATTTTCCCCATTCACTCATCCAAACACATTTCTCTTGCGTTGCCATAGTGATGGCCAATTGGCTATGTCGAGGATACTTCCAGTCACATATTGCGCGAATGTCAAGTTAATTCGACCATATAGCAGTGCCATCTCCGGTGGGAGATACTCACAATGTAATGAGTAAATATATTTGTTTCGGTCTCGGTCAATTAAATGTGTAAATACAGTAATAGGAGTGCATGGGAAACCGAATGGGGACATTGGGGACTAACCATAGCACTGTGGATATATTGAGCTTTGGAGGGAAAATAATAAATTTCCGTTATATCAATATATTGTATATTTTATAATAACCTGATAAATAGCAAATGTGAAGGAGAATAATGAAAGAGAAATTCACGTTAATAACAGAATGGATAAATGTGGATAAATAAATAAATACATATTTTAATGATATAATAATTTGTCTAAATGAAGTATTATGTCTAATTGAAAAGTATAAGATAGTTACCGATTTTTTCCATTTTTTTTTTGCTTCCAGATAGTAATTGTTACTGTTGTGTATTGTTGATGTGACAATTTTGAGAATGAAATCTATTTGCTCCTTAAACTTGAATAATAAATAATATATTTCCGTTATTTCAATGGATTATATATTCTGTAAGAGCATAGCGACTGTTATACTTCCATATTGCTACTGCCACTCAGCTATTATGAAGATACAAATATAGTGCTTTGAAAACATCAAATTCTATTTTCAATATGGAAAAACAAAATGCAAATACAAAAAACTACTGAGATTCAAAGACTAAAAATCAATCATCGATTCACTATACTATGAAGTGAAGGTTTCATGAAACATTGAGATCAAATAAAAGTTTATCAACAATTTTATATAGACTTGAAAATGTTTTTAAAGTACAACATCACACACGAAGTACTAAAAAAAAATTGGAAACGAAAAACTATCTGCTTCTCAAACTTTTTACTCAATAATTTAAAGGAAACGAATATCTCAACCGCGTATGAACCCCCGCTAAAACCACCCCTATAAACCTAAGACGTACTAGATTCTCGTATCCCACGTGGTACGTGACCATTGGGAGTAAATACCTACTCCCAGCTAGCCTCACCCTCATTTGTTACATGTGCGATTCGCATCTTACGACGTGCTATATGATCAAGTAGCGTACATTTACAGCTTACTAGGCTTATAAAGCGTGTATGTCATGACCTTTATTCTATTACTACTAGGAAAACGCCATATATGCGTTGTAAGACGAGCGGATAGTAATAGTATGGGTAAAAATGGGTAAAAACTGCTTCGAGTGGTACCAATTTAGTACATTTTATGTGTTTTCTTCTAAATGGCTGACCCGATCAAGCTGAAAATTTTCAGAAATGTGTATCAAAATGTAATTCAACTTCACGCAAAATTTCATCTTTTTGGAAAATAAAATATATTTTTTTTTCCGTCCATGTTATTCTAACGGGTATTCTTGAAATTTCTAAATTCATAAAAAAAAAAGTTACCGCCTGATAATGCCACAAAACTATACAGATCTACGTTAGATGAGGAACCATATTGAAAAAAAGTTTGAAGTTGATAGCTGTAGCCGTTTGACCTGTGGAGAACCGACAAAAAAACATAAAAAAAAAACATAAAACGAACACCAATTTTTTTTCAGTATGTCAAATTGAATCCTCGCTAAAGCTCGTCTAATAAAACGAAATGGTAGCGTTCCATTTCGTTTTGTGCCGTTGGTTCCGAATACTTCAACAAGGAGTATCATATGGACTGTGATACTTTAGTCGCGCTTTCATTTCGTTTGCAATTATAGAATAGGGGGTCTGATCTAACAGAATGGACAGGAGAGCTTTTAGAGTCAACATAGAGTCGAACTGAGATAATGCCTATAATTCAATTTTTTGAGATTATAATAATAGCCTATATACGATGCGAGTTGAGATTTTATAAAAACGAGACAAATGGAAAAGAGATGAATATGCGTTTAGCAACCGAAAAGCGAAGGAAACAATAATATTATGATTAGGGTTCGATGAGTGATTGAATTTTTTTGAAAAAACATTGTAATTTTTGTCCCTGTGACCTTTTAAAAGACCATTTCGTATAAATTATAGGTATACAATTGATTTTAAACCAAATTTCCGACATGGAAAGTACTGTGTACTGTAGACTCTTTAATATATACAAAGGTTTTGAACGGATTTTGCCATCTAATTTGATTATTCCCATACTCTTTAGTCATGGAAGGCCCACACCGTGATTTTAATGTATCATATTTTATAATAACAAATGTGGAAAGATAAAATTGTAAGGAGTAACTCCATGACATAGTCTTTAATAAAGATTTATATATTTATTATGAATCGACAATATTTTAGAGAAGATTCTTCTCAGCACGTAATGCAGCAGTTTCACATCCGGAGAGTCCGAGCGATCGGAAAATGTTACTCCATGGGTTGAGTTCCTTTTATCACTATTGCAGCGTACCTGCAGATTTTACTTGCGATTATTCACCTTCGCATCACCGCTTCGTTGAAACACATACCTAACGTGTATCCAGTGTGCAGTGTCTTTTTTCTCTCATACCAGCACGTGTGCATTCACAGTCCGATGCATTCATTTTTCCGTTCCGTTCTTTTTCACCCTCATTCCCTCTTTTTCCTTGCTGTCGCCAGATGTGAATAATCTACGCGGAATGTTACTACGTTGGCACCACTTATTATTAGCTTTCGTATATACGACATTGTTCGTTTGAACCATTATATACATATATACGCGTATTATTATTGGAATTAATTTAATTTCGGTCGAGATTTTGAAGGGAATTATTGTTGGGCTTAAATTTAGAATGAGCTTGAGGAGAACGCTTCTATTTTAAACGGTTCTTTTTGAACTCGGTTTCTGTAACAAAATGTATATTGTACAAGTCACAACATCACTAATTTTGAAATTTTAAAGCCTTACCCCTTAAAGTATGAAGTAGTTTAAAATATCTGTGCTTCTCTTTTATAATAATTTTGTAATTTATAATCTTTCAAAAAGTAATTATCTGAAAATTGATATTCCACCCACCATGCGATCTCTTCATCTAGGTATACTTCTTTATTACCTCTCGAAAACCCATTTTACAATTACAACTACTTCAAGTTCCCACACTCGCTTTAGTTCAAATAAAACTCTTTCGTTGAAACTTCGACGCAATAAAGTTTCCTACGTGCATTGCTGCATTGTTCGGCAAACAACTTCCATTTATAACACATATCCCACACATAAAACATTGATAAAGAAAGAAACTTTTTAATAAATTGTTGCGGTTCTTTTCTCCATTCTTCGACTAGTTTTTTTTTGTCAGCGTTATTTGTCTAAATCATATATTTTATTCCCACACGACACGAGAAAAGCAACCGATAAATGAAACAATACTCCTACCGGAAATACTATAACGGTATATAGAGAAAGAGATATTCTTTGAAAAAGTTTTTCTTCCCCTGTGATTTATTTCTCCCTGATGAATTCTTCTTCGTTGGGAACATTTCCAAACCTCGAGAACAATGAAATCAGTCTTTCATAGGCTATTTGAACGTTCCAATGAGTTACGAACTCAAAGATATTAACCTTTCGAGTGCTCTTCACCATCTAATCTATCTTCATAAAGAGAATGGCAGGGATAGCGATAGAGAACGAGGGAAAGAGAGAGAGAGAGAAATGCCATTTGACTCACTAATCAATAACGATTGTTTTTTAATCTCGAAGTATATGGCAATAGCTAGATTGCTCTGTCCCTCATTCATCCCCCCCCTCGATTTCCCCAAACCACCCCCTGCCGTGAGATAATCTCATTTCCCGCCACAAAGTCGCTTTTCGACTCACTACTCACAAAGCGTCATTGTACAGTCACGTTCCTATATAAATCTTATGAATAACTATAATTTCATCGTTTTAAAAAAAAAATTGTTGAAATTATTGAATTTGAATCTTCAAGAAAAATATAAATATCAATCTGACGCGAGAAAATGAAATTAACCTATCTTTAAATTCAACTTTCAATAATTTCAACTTACATTTAGTGAATATAATTCTCTAATATCCACACCTGTACCGATCTATCCACGAGTGTTGGTGGTATCGATCGACCGTCTTCACAGTATCTCAGCATCAACGGTCTGACGTTTCGAGCCGCGAATATTCTGTGGTGCATTGAAAAGGACAAGCATTGATGTTGAAAAGCTGGATTGGTTTTGATGGGAACGTGTATAGAAATCGAATCGTAGAATCTTGCTTCAATATCTTATAAAGGATAAAAGTTCTTTACATTCACGCCTGATTCGCCACTGAAAAATGATCCGCCTTGCGTAGAATGCTCGCCTAATTCAAGAAACTTGTACGAAATGTTATTACTAAGAGATGTTGGCGATATTTGGGCATATAAATAGTAGCATTTCGGTTCAGTGAGTACAAAAGATACAACTAAAATGAGTAATTGTTATCATTTTGTAATAGCTAGTAGTACTTGAATTAAGGATGTATAAAAATACTCTCTCACACACACTCTCTCTCTCTCTCTCTCTCTCTCTCTCTCTCTCTCTCTCTCTCTCTCCTTCTCTCTCTCTCTCCCCCCTCTCTCTCTCTCTCTCTCTCTCTCTTTCTCTCTCTCTCTCTATCTCTCTCTCTCCCACTCTTTCTCGCATTGACTTTGAAAAAAAATCAACTTGTTCAGAGAATATTATTACAACATTGTAATGTTAAAATTTTATGTTGTATACTGAAAAATATCAAGTATTACATTTCTTTTTTTCTCATATTTATTCACTCATTTTATTTGATATCTGTTATTTATCAAGAAACAACATCTTCTATAATTGAAGAATTGCTACATCCTAAATAATGATTGATGTTTTCTTCATCATCCCATCAATACCTAGGTCATTTAGGTATACAAAAGAGCGGATGATGGATGAGTGATATTTACAAACACCCATGTCTTGTGCGGGGCTCGAACTCAAGTCTGATATGAATTGAGTTTCCAACACTGGCATGACCAGCCAGGAGAATCTGAAGTTAACGCAACTACTTTATTTAATTAAATGAAAACAAAGTTACCAATCCGATCGATAATTTCTGAAGCTGTATTTCTACATCTTGTTTTCATATTATTTTCGTCTCGAATTCTAAGAAAAATAAATTACGTATTTGGAACTAGGGAAATGTCAAGTTTATATGCTAACCATTTGTAGAAAGAAGATTCATATTAAATTGAAGAAAAACATTTTTCCAATTGTAGCACGTTCTCCATTATGTTATTTTATGATCTTCATTCAACAAAAGATATAAAAAAAAAGTAAAATACTCATTCGTGTATTAAATAAGTGAGCAGTTTTACATAAAGTCTATATTCCGCATTGAAATTCTAGGGTGGTGTTCAAAAGACGTGGTTCGATGATATATCATAAAAATTGTACTTTATCAAACTTTAAAAAAACAATCGTAAAACATACTCATGTTGATAGAAGTTAACATTACATGAGGTTATACAATTTTATCAACTATAATAAAAACCTTTTTTTATTAAAATTTTACTTCGAGTGAACTCCATATTAGCATTGACTAAAAAATAGTTTTATTCGTTTTATTCGCACCCAAATGTGCATATTTGAGCCCAGATAACCAACTCAGTTGGGTCAGGGGGTAATTCCCACCAAAATGTCTAGAGCAGATTCAAATGAAAACTCGGACTCTATCAGTTCGGAGTTATGTAACCACTTCCTCCTCTTCTTGTCTCCACTCCGACTATCATTTTCCTCTTCTTCTCTTCCTATTAGTTCTTATCACCGTTCTCTATTCTCCCACCATTTCTCTTCTTTCACTTGACTCCATTCCTCCCCTCGATTCACTATTCCATTCTCTACTCCCTTCTGCCATCTTTCTCTTGGTCTCCCGACTCTTCTCTTCATCATGCAATTGTCAACCATCTGAAACATTTTCTTCGGAATCCACTCGTCTTCCATACGCATCATATGTCCAAACCACATAAGCCTTTCCCTTTCCATTTTAAAAGACAATCTTTCCACTCCCACTTCCTTCCTTATCTCTCTGCTTCTCTTCCTCTCCATCTTTGATACTTGCCTAAATTATTCATTTAGAGAATTATGATTTTCAACCCCGTGGGTTTCGAAGAGAACTAACGGAACAAGATTGTATATACAAGAATGTTTCTTCCCCACCTTCCCATTTCCAGTTTGACTTGAATCATAAAAACGTGATGACAAATATTCTCGATTAAAAATGTTTGGAAGTTTTAAGAAACCTGAATTGAAACCTGTGGCGTTTGAATTATTAAGGAGTTAAGGACTGTCAGGAACATAATCCAGGTTTTAATGAATAGTAATCAAAAATGTGTATATTATTTAAATGATTTTGAAATTAATACTTGTGTTTGCACATAGACATCTGAATATGAGTTTAAAGAACGTAATCATGAGAGTTCGTATACGTCTTGAATATATGAGTTGGAGCAGCCAACCTTACAAGAAGATATTAAATGTGTATTTGCATAATTATTATATAATCTTGCACCGTGTACTGTATACATACACACAATTATATACACATAGTTACCCCCTTGGCGTGAAGTTGGGGGAATGGGGGGGGGGAGGGGCACTGTCCCCACTGCCATCCCCTCGGTTTCGACGCCAGTGAATATGTATATATTCATATATATGAGCCTATGTATATATATATATATATATATATATATATATATATATATATATATATCTATATATATATATGTTTATATATATATATTACATATATATATATATATATATATTTATATATATATATTTATATATATATATAGAATATTTAAGACTTTCACGACTCATATTATGATTATATTTTTTATTCTTGATGGTGAATTAAAGACGTGTGATATATTGTTATTTATTTATTTAAAAAAGCTCTACGTTTCAACTACGATGTAGTAACCTTTCTCAAGAGCAACAAGAATCTTCATCTTCACATTTTGAAATATGAAGTGATAGTGATTACAATAATGGTTGTGCCTATGCACTTGAACAGAAAAATAAAAAAATTGAAAAATTAACAAAATATTGAAAAATTAATAAAATATCGTAAAGAAGACTTCTTAGCTATTGGACTGCCAACTAAAATACGGTGAAACAGGGTTCATATCTTGAATTCACCATCAAGAATAAAACATATATATATATATATATATATATATATATATATATATATATATATATATATATATATATATATATATATATATATATATATATATATATACCGGTATATATATATATATATGGGTGTCTATATTATGCGCGATATTCAACTTGGATATTTATAGATGTTGAACCTTCTTCAAGAAATGACTAAAATACAACGCAGTTCACTTCTTCCAATAACGTTACTCGTAATCTTTGAATATTCAATTTTCCCACAAATTTTCTTTTCATCACACAAGTTAAACTGTGTTTGCTCAGACGTCATCTTTATGATTGACTGATCCACCGGGTGTTGACGTGACAGTTCCTACTTCCTAAACATATCGACATTGTTTACGCGAGTAAACGTAGTAGGAGCTAGGAAGAAGTACTCGAACATCAGAGGTTTTATCTTTGACGTGCAGCTTTCCACAAGAGCCTTCTAGAATGTAGCGAAATGCTGCGTTGCTAAGATATATAAAAGCCATTTTGTCAGTAGCAATTTTCGTAAATAACTCTTCTCTCTCTCTCTCTTCTATTCTCTTGATGTCCGGATTGAAACATTTCGTAGGTCGTCTAGCTTATCTGGCGCCGCTAGAGAATATTGTGGAGAGAAATACGCTCGGTATCGGGATGAGGTAGACGCCGATGTGTTCTATTAGATTTATACATTGGATGTGAAAATTGATGTGTTTGTATACGTGAGAGATGGAGTTTGTTCTACCAATAAAATGAATACAAATATCGTTTTTGTATTTGTTTAGTTGTGGTATTTTGAGAGTGAATGATTTTTGAGTACTGGATTTACGATCGGAAACACAGCTACATCTTCCAAAAGCATTGAATGTTGAAAGCTGTGAAGAGTCTCTCTTAAATCATCGAATTTTCACAAATTATATTTATGTCAGACCATCTCAAGCTTTTGTGCATACACATTCGTTGTTATTGAACGACCATACAAATTTAGAGGAATTAGATATAACTTTCCGTGAGATTTATATAAGATATGATATATATATATATATATATATATATATATATATATAAATATATATATATATATATATATATATATATAAATATATATATATATATATATATGTATGTATATATATATATATATATATATATATATATATATATATATATATATATATATACACACAAGATGCTTTAGAATGGCCAGGAGAATAAAACAATTAGTCAACACATATTATACATGGTCGACATCAGGATGTTACTGTTATTTTGATTTTCATAAAATTATTTTTGTTCATTTTCCATCCCACTTCATTATTTTTCACCAATAAACGCAGCATATGCGATATTTCCATTTTTCCGTTTGCGGATCTTGAACCCACTTCCGAACTGTCTTCACTTTATAAAGCAGTGACTTAGTTGGATGATCCACAGGGGTGGCTGATTCTATCACATTATGGCAGTGATGGGTCTACATATACAAGGACGGTAGACACAGTCATGAGCGAGCACGTGACAAATTTTCTGGCAAGTTTTCTTTCGGACACTTTTTGTCATTCTTTGCTCAAATGTAATTGAATTGAAAGAGAAAGAGAAAGTAGCATATCCGTTATAAGTTGACAGTAAACAAATTAATTGGACAAGTGTAAACGAAGGCTCAATTTTATCAGATTATTTAAGAAAAACTGTTCATTAATCACCTAATTGTACGCGCTCTTCTGAGTGAACGTAAAAACATGTTGTGATGCAACAATTGCAATTCATATAATTATAGTAGTAGTAGTGATTAATTTTTAGCAGATGTGCTATCTTTACATACAGTTATATCGATACAGTTTGTTACAATACATTGTTAATAATACAATGAAAATATAATATGTACAATAATATACTCCAATTTGGTTCTCACAGATCATCCCAAAATGACAATTTTTCATCACTTTCGGAGTTGAGTTTATCATTCTTGATATATCTAGAACATTCTCTCCTGAATTGTCCTAAATTTTTGCACATTTTGATCTGAATATCTGATCTATTATACATTTTCAAACCCTTAATAAATATGGAATTATCCTGATCTTTATATATTATAGTACTTTATAGTTCCATATTCTATCACACATCTACACTATAATTTAGATACCATGTGTATTTGAAATGTTTAGATGAGCGTAGCGAAGATTTTCACTCAAGTCTTACGGAGCTTTGTCTGTGCGTTTTTTTTTTTGTTTTTTTTGTTTGTTTGTAAACACTGCACAGGTCGCAGAGTTTGACCGATCGACATGAAACTTTTTTTTATATGCAAACTTATCCAACTTAGAACTGTATAGTTTTGAGGTCTAATCGGTTGGACCATTTTGAGAAACATCATTTAGAAGTTTCTAAAAACCCCATAAGATTTGGCTGAGCGGAAAAAAATGAAAAATAAAATCTCTTCAATATGATTCAAATTTTCCACAAATGTGAACACAAGAATAATATACATGAATACAAATTTGGTTTGATATTCGGACCAGCCGTTTTGGAGAAAATAATATAATAAATGTATTTTATTCATCGAAAAGATAGAAATATTAGTTGAAAAATGTTGCATTGTCGAAGTCACGGCTTTCTAGATTCATTGACATCGGATGAAGTTCATTTCAAATGATCAAGGTTTGTAGAGTTTTCGATTAAACTTTATATAGACATCTCGCTCATCGTACAACGCACATCCTGCGTTGCCTAGTATTACAAAATTACTGATGATTCGTTCAATCGACTCTCATATAATGTTTTTAATAACATGAAAAACTTGACACAAAGTGATTGTTCTGATAACTTGTTAAGATCTTACGGAGGGCGGACGACAACGTCGCGCTTTTCACCACAAAGGAAATAGATAATTATATCGTAATAACAAACTTCTACTCTAAACTAATAAGTGAATTCTCATAACGCGAAGGATTTTTATGAAGAATGCCGCGACGGAAACTATAAACCACCTTGCTGATTAGTTTGTGTGAAAATAATAATGCTCTAAATATATGATGTAATTGCTTTATTTCTGAAAATTGAGTTGTTATTCAATAGTAATTGGTTTCGTTAATGGTGTATACTTCATTTTAATCATCCTAATGATGTTTTCGATAAACTATGCATTGGAGTATCATTAGATCATCATTATGAGAGTGATGTTGGTTTATAGTTAGCTGGAATTGTAAAGTAGTTGATACGTAATTGGAATTGGTGGAGGTGCCAGTTTTGTTTCGTTTCTGAATCGTGTGTGGGAACTGAGTTCAAGGTTTGATGTTGAATTGGAATGAATTATAAGATGAACATTTTACACATCATACAATTTCAATTGAAGATTGATTCAAGAAGAGTTTTGATCATTCGAATGAAATTGGAATTTATTATAGAATAGAATGGATTCATTTCATTTTTATACAATGCTTACACGTTTCAGTACTGGAGTACTTTCGAACTACAATCAAAGTTTTGCATACTGAATTTTTGTTCATTATGCATACATATATATATATATATATATATATATATATATATATATATATATATATATATATATTTCGCATAACTTCATTCATTCATCTATTTATTCCGTCACCGATTCATTAATTTATTCTTTATCAATTGATTGATTGATGGATTGATTCATTGATTCATATATTCTTTAATTTGTTAATCAATTAATTCGTCCATTTATTCATTTATCTATTCAATATGCAATGTAGCTTTTTTCGTGTCCCATATAATTCAGTTGTAGAATAATATTTTGAAAATTTATCCTCATGACAATTGTGGAAGAAACAGTTTTTGTTTTCTCAGTAGTGGCCGAACGCATTGATGTATTCAAGAAAAACAAATAAAAGTGGAACGTTGTAGAAACATAAAACCTTTTATGTTGATCGGCGAAGTCGTTGGAAACGTGATGACCCAAACAAACAAAAAATACTGCAGATGAAGAATTGTGTGTTTTATGGAATTGAATCGACATGGGTTATCTCTGCATGGCAAGAACATATGATTTGCTATTCGTAACCGTTCTCACGCACACACACTTACATACACATATAGGCCTATATATATATATATATATATATATATATATATATAATATATATATATATATATATATATATATATATATATATATATAATATATATATATATATATATATGTATATATATATATATATATATATATATATACATATATATATATATATATATATAGATATATATATATATATATATATAATATATATATATATATATATATATATATATATATATATATATATATATACAGAATATCATAGTTGAAAAAAATTAACAAAATAAATAAACAACTTGAGTAGAAATGTAGCCTACTTGATTCGATTAGTGGTTGTTCCTTGGTGAAGTCTACCGAAGAGAATCTGTAGCGACAGTTCTGTATTTACATGCGGTGTTTTCTAATTTGTCAGTAGTGGCAGACAGGTCAGAGTTCAACCAACCAACACACACTTTTCATTGTACAGTCGGCACATAAACAGTTATTGAGAAAGATAAAATGAAACATTGGATTGAATAGGATAGGACCCAAGACTCTACTAAAACAAATAAATTGAGAATAATGTATCCAACTAAGGTGATATTATCTCTGATTTTGGATGAGTGAAGAATATATAGCACTGAAAGAAGTTCATTTGGTTTTGGGATTCTGTGGTTTTTCATTCTTCACAACCTTAACCGAGCGATCAAGCAATTTTAAATGAATTTCCTCCATCATCGTCTCTCATTTCAGAATAGAACTGTATTTTAGGTGAAATCGAAGTGTGCAATTGTAATTACATAAATGTGGAATACAAACAAATATATTTGTTTCAATGAATTCAAGAATGGGCACTTATATAATTTGTAACTTTGTAAATTTTTCCTATCTTCTCTTGAGTCAGTATCGTTTGTTTTTATACATTGTACTATCTCCTCGCTCATCTCTTAACCTCACTTATAGCGTTTTCTCAGTTTCATACAACAATGAAATATAAAATTCAAGCATTTTATCCGTTACTATAATAATTTTATTTCTGTATTCGACTGTACTTCGACGACCCTCGCTTGGGAAGCATTGAAACATGTCTCACACTCTGACAGTAACATATAGATGCAATTCTCATCGACACAATTATTCAAACAAAATATTATTTATCTGCGAGTCGAAACAAGTTATAATGAATTTTTACGTTCAAATTATTTCTATTATTGATGGTTATTATATATTATTTTGTTTCTCAACAGTTGGTAATATTTCACAGTGTTGACAGGCGTGTAACATCTATATTTCATTTTTTATTTTTTCATTTTTTCATGAACTCGTCGGTTGTTAAGGGTGTTCATGCACGGAGGTTATAAAAGAAGAGAAATTCACCTTCACTAATTTTTTCTATGTTCAAACACCTGTGTAACTGAATGAAAAGTTCACATCTCCAAGATAATTGTATGTTCTTTAATTAATATAACGTCCTATTTCAGTGAATTCAATCATTTTTGAGATAATACGTCAATAAATAAAAAGAATGTGATGAAATTCATTCACGTATTATCTCAAAACTGATTGAATTCACAAAAATAAAATGTCTTAACAATCAAAGAGCATAAAATTATTTCGGAAATGTGAACTTCTCATTCAATCAAACTGGTTTTTGAAAATGGCAAAAAAAGTCAAGATAAATTTCTCGATTTGTGTGAGCACCGTGCACGGACCCCCTTAACTTTGTGTCCATGATAGGTGGGGAAATGGATGGTTTATTGCTCATATATCTAGAGAGTTTGTTCGTATGGGTCGGAGTGGGAGGCATCAATGATGACAATCTTTGACAGGTGAAAAAATATGGTAATAATTTTTGTATCGTCAAAACTTTGTGATACACTTTGTTAAACTTTGTTAATAATTTGATAATACAGTCATTATTTTCCGTCCTCCAGCATTTTTTTCGTATTGTTTAATCGACCATTCAGCACTTAGTTTCAATCAAAACTTATACGAAAATAATTATTAGTAGGTCCATAATGAATAATTCTTCCTGACCAGAAAATATGATTCGAAAGAAAAATTTGATTCTTTATTGTGCATTGCGGTAAATTAGTACTAACGTAGTACACTAGCGGTAATGTAAGTCGTACTTTTCCAGAATTAAAATTCGTGCGAAATGAACTCATATTTTATCGTGAAGGGGGTGCATGCACGGTGCTTACACAAATCGAGAAATTCGTCTTCACTTTTAAAAAAAATATATTTTTACGAATGAGTGTAATTGAATGAAAAGTATATCATCTCCAAGATAATTTCATGCTGTTTAATTAATATAACATTTTATTCTTGTGAATTCAATCAGTTTTGATATAAGTCTGTTAAACCTTGATTTCAACAGTTATTTTAGGAGTTCATGTTTCAATTTTACAAGGTTATGAATATATCGAAGCTCCATTTGCTATTTCTGATGCTGTTTATGGATCAACTTTCTAATATGGCAATGAAAATCAATGAATTCAATGATGTCAATGAATTTCATCACATAGGCCTACTTTTTATTCATTGACGTATTATCTTAAAACTGAGTGAATTTACTGAAACAGAATGTCACATTAATTGAAACGCATACAATTATCTTGGAGATGTGAACTTTTCATTAAACTACACTGGTTTTTGAACATAGAAAAAAATAGTGGAGGTGCATTTCTCTAATTTCATAAGCACCGTGCACGCACCCCCTTACATTTCCATGGACCATATGTAGAGTGCGTATGTTGACCATATGCACATCAACTGCTAGTTTCAGTGAGTATTATGTAAGTAACATTTCTTCAGAACACATTCAATGAGATATAATCGACTACTTTATACGATATCCAGTGAATACTTTTCAATATCACTTCTCAATCCAAAACTCATTCACAAAACTAGATTCCTCTATCCCAACTCATCCTTTCAGATTACTGAATTAATAATGCAGCACTTTCATTATTAAAATATATACATTTCATTAGCCAACAGAATGGCGAAAGATCTAGCTTTAGCTTCAGCTTTAGTTCTCAATTCCTCTCGCCAACATTTGTATCGTATAGATTTTGAACAAAAGGTATTAGCTTAGTAAAGGTTAAAGCGATGATTTATTTAAATCTTGGCGTGAGAATCTAACCCTGGCGTTACTGTTGAGCAAATAGGAAGGCTTTTAGGATCCAACCCCATACTTTATTCGTGCTTGTATTATACAAATTGGTGGTGATAAAGCCTACAAGTGGAATTGTATATGAGGTTGCAGATCTAGAACAAAGAACATACTAATGATGAAAACTGAGAATGGTTCATTAATAACCAAGATGAAATCCATGGCGCTATATGTATATTTAATTGTATGTATGTATGCGATACACGGTGTAAGATTATGTCTTATGCAAATACATATTCTAATTATACATCTAAGATTGGCTGATTCAATTCATAACGTAATCATTTTTTTAAAATCCATTTTCAAATGTCACGGTACAATCAAAATTATTAATTTTAATCAATGAAAATAAAATACAAAATTTGATGACAACTCGAACCGGAAATTTATTTTTGACAGTCCTCAATTTTCAATAATTCCAACATTGCAGGTTTATAATTCACGTTTCTTAAAACTTCAAAATATTTTAAATCGAGAATATTTTCCATCCCTGTGATTTTGAATCAAGTCAAAATGCTAAATTGTCAAGTTGAACTAATAACATTATTAACTGTTGTCATGGTAGTTTTTGAAATGGAAAAGCCTTACATGTCAAAATTGCTAACCTCTCATATAGACCAAAAGCGACATGTAACTGACCTCCTTTGATGTTTCAGATCTATTGCAATTTGTAAACTACTAGTAAATCTACTTCGTTAATTGACAATCGACGTTACAGCATAGCACACAGTTTGTTTTCTACCGTTCCACTAACTAAGATGGATGTGAACTATCTATCTTAGTATAGGAAGTAGAAAAAAGCGTACTTTTGTCCACGAAAGAAAAAGGCGCGAACCACCCGTGCGCTAGTAGTATGGAATATGAGGCACTATCACTCGGAACCTTCTCTAGTGAATACAAGTATAATATGAAAATATAAATCCATTAGAAAAACTACAGATTTCTTTGTTGCAAGAACTTCTATTCATTCTTAAAATAACCCCTTGTCTTTATACGTTTCTCCTTTTGTCGCTCGCGTATCTACATGGCTATGTATATTTGAAAGGAAAGAATCAGATATAATGTCACATTTTTAATATATTCTTGAAAGTTGCTGAGCTAGCAATAGGAGCAGCATGGATAATAAATTGTTTAATATTTGACATAAAGTTATATAAAGGTTGCGTTATTAAATTTGAATCTGAACGTAGAAATATAAGTCTCGTTCTCAATACAAAAACATGTATGCAGTAATTGGTAGGTGACGTTTGGACGCGAATGGGGAGAAGTGTCAGGTTTTTTGGAGATTCGTTTTTAACGATTTAGGGCCCGTGAATATGAATCAGTTTCAAAAGTTTGCTAGACTGAGTTGTAGAATGAGTTGAGTTGCTAGAATGAGCTTTAAATAACTATAGAGCCAACCGGCACATGCAGCGCAGTGGTTAACGCGCTCGCTTCATGTGATCCGGGAGTTTCATGTGAACCCGTTCGATCCCCGCGCCGATCATCTTGACAGGGGTTTTTCATGGTTTCCCTCTGTAGTCTAGGCTAATGCCGGGATGGTTCCTACAATAAGTCGGCCATGACCGCTTCCTTCCCACTATCCTTCTCATTACCCAAGAACCTTAATCTCATCATCCCACCATCTCATTAATCATCCATCCGACGCCATTAGATATGCGCTATCATAACAGTGCGTCGTTAAACCCAATATAAAAAAATTTGAGCTATAGACAAGTTACAGTTTAAATTATATTTTTGTTATTAGTTATTTCGTTCTGGGTGGTTTAAGTTAGAACACTTGGTTTCTATATATGAAAGATCGCATCTTGTTATTCTCAACCTCAATTGGAGAACTCTGTACAAAGTTTTCGATTAATCAATTGATACTCTACTAGGTTGATTAGGGAGTTCTTCAAGATTTCAAGAAAGACGAGGTGGTATAATTCAATCACCATATTCATGTAACTATAAAGTAAAAACTGCGGAAGACTTAAGTAATTAGATCACGTAAGGAATCGTCGAGGGGGCGACAACTTTGAAAACTTTTTTTGCTAGAATTTAAAAAAGGGGTAGAAATTTTACACGACTCATACGCATTACCAATCTGTTAATGAATGCTAGACTCAACTTTCATTTTTCAGGAATCGTGACGTCAGATTTCTCAACCAGTTCTTAAATTCCAGGTTTCCAAAGTAGATTATTACAGTGAATATATCTATATATTTTTTAAATAATTCTGAATCTTGATACAGAATCATTGTTCCCCAATTAAGGCTATGGATAAAGTCGATCTTACCACCCAAAGGATAATTAAAACAAGATATCTAATTCAAACTGAGACGAGTGACCGAGTGGTTAATACATTGAACCGTCATCCGGGGTTCGATCCCGTCATGATCGACCACCCAGACAGGATTTTTTCGTGGTTTCCCTCTGTCGTTCAGGTCAATACTGGGATGGTTCTTTCATAACAGGCCACGACCGACTTCTTTCCACTATCCAGAAACACCTAACCTTTCATCTCATCATACCATCATCTCAAAAATCATTCACCGACGCCAATAGATCGTTTAGTTATCAGTACAGTGCATCGTTAAACCAAATATAAAAAAAACTCGTTCAACGAACAATAAGTATTAAGATAGTTGTGTCAGGGGGGGGGGGGGGGGTTAAAAACAATTCAAACATTCACAGCGGGGAGAAAATAATCTTGAATAATCTTATTATTTTGATCTTCTTCTTGAAATCTATTTTCTTCTGTCTTTTTCTCGTATTTTAATAAATATCTGACAGATTTTCTGACGTTATCATAGATTGAAAGATATATTCACGGCATTAGCACATGGTACACATTTTTAAATCAGGTATGGAAGATGCGATTTTGTCTAGAATAGGCCTACACATGTCAGTATGAATAACATAAATCAAAAAACTGAATAGATTTGTTGTAAACTAGGTTATGCAGTTTTGAACCATGGACTTGGCTTAGAAAAGACAGGCAATTATAATTTTGGTTTATACAGAAGGGCCGGTTGGATGAACTCGTAATCAAGTGCAATCAACTAATTATTATTGAAAGTAAGACAAATACATGAGCAACCAAAGGTCAATTTTGAGAGTACTGCCAATATAACTGATTATAAAAATGATTGTCATCACTTTGTACAACCAGCTCCAAGTGAATGGTTTTATTCATACGAAATAGAAAATTACGAACTACGAATTTTTCAATGGACAAGCTAATTGAGAAATGATTGAATGCTCTGAATTGGTGTGTGAAAATTTAATTATGGAATTTAATTAGGAATTTGAATACTGGAGCCAGATATTGTGAATAGAAAAAAAACACTCGATTTTTAATGAACAGATAATTCTGAATGATTTGAAGAAATGTCAGATATGAAATATATGTAGGTAATAATAATTGGAGCTACAGTAGTTATCAATTAAAAAATATATACGTCAATTATTCATGCAAGCTCGTTTGTATCAAGCTATATAGGCTCATCTTGTACAGGATAATTCAAAATAAAATATTAAAATCGACATTGAGGCTTTTCAAATCACGATCATTGTTTTATTTGGGTCTTCGTATACAATTGTCGTTGTTTAGGCCCACGTCTTCTTAGGTTCTGAGTAGATTCTGTAATAACCTATATTAGGACGTTATTTTGTTGATATACCGTATCACCGAATTCTCTGGCGAACCACGTCTTCTTAGGTTCTGAGTAGATTCTGTAATAACCTATATTAGGACGTTATTTTGTTGATATACCGTATCACCGAATTCTCTGGCGAAAACAGGTAGGTAGGAATTCACTACCCAAATCATAGAAAACCTCGATAAACAGCCTCGATTATATATGATGGGAGTCACAGGATTGAGATGATTCAACAGCATTTTTCCTAAACTTGCATCGTACGCTGTACGCCCTTATTTATATCTATATAATATATATGTATATATATATATATAATATATATATATATATAAGTATATATATATATATATATATTATATTTTATAATATATATATATATATATATATATATATATATATACAGATATATAATATATATATATATATATATATATATATATATATATATATATATATATATATATATATATATATATATAGAGAGAGAGAGAGAGAGAGAGAGAGAGAGAGACAGCGAGAGGGACAGAGAGAGAGAGACAGAGACAGAGACAGAGACAGAGACAGAGAGAGAGAGAGACAGAGACAGAGACAGAGAGAGAGAGATAGAGAGAGAGAGAGAGAGAGACAGAGAGATAGATAGAGAGAGAGAGAAAGAGAGAAATTGAATTCGATTTTATCTGTAGATAAGTGTGACATCACACTTGTCATGACCCCTCTCCTCCCCACCCTCAAGTGCAACGTAATTGAACTAAAAAACCCAATTAATTTTTCATTTTCCATTCGATCTGAAATGACAAAGTCTCGTATACCGTCATATAGTCTTGTACCGGTCGTACGTTTACTAATGGATTGTTCGTGTGACGTCATCGCGTGGGTTTCTACCACCTGTTCCTACGCTTGATAATTACCACTACCTGCTTGGAATAGTATCAACAATTGACAAAACGTGACGTCACGGCGATGTGTGCGATGATATTTACTTTACGTATGTAGGCGCTGAAGGATGGACTGTTTTGTATTGACTGATGCGATGTATAGAGTTGATGGACAGTATGTTGATGGTAATCAAATGGGAGGATAACACGTCCCGGGTTTTGAATTAATAAACTGGCAGTACTGCCAATTGAACCGACTGAAATTTATATAGGCCTACGTATATATATATATATATATATATATATATATTTATACCGTATATGATGTTTTAAACTTCCATGGTCAATAGTATATGAATTATTATTATTTCCGGGATTACCATATGTGTTATAATTATTAGAAAAACGATTAAAATTATTTTCCCAGCGTTTCAACATGTTTGGACATGTTATCATCAGGATTATCATCATCATTTTTTTAAAAATAATCCCCTGATGATAACATGTCCAAACATGTTGAAACGTTGGGAAAATAATTTTAATCGTTTTTCTAATAATTATAACACACATGGTAATCCCGGAAATAATAATAATTCATATATATATATATATATATATATATATATATATATATATATATATATATATATATATATATATACTAGCCTTAGCCCCGCGTTTGAAACGCGGGGTCTCTCTCTCTGTTGTTACTATACTTCCCACTACTATTGTTATAACTGCCGCACTGCATATACCTTGAACGCACAGCATCACTACGCACTAACCCAATTACGCGGTAAATTCTTTTGCACCTTCCGTTCTCCTCCAGAATGGCGAAGTGTGAAGTGATTTACGCACAACAAAGTGTCAATGATCACACTCATCGTGATCACAATGATCAGGGCGGTGCGCCTCCCTCCTCTCCCTCCCTTCTCCGCCCGGCATCCATGCCTCCCTCACCCCCCCCCTCCACCTCCCTGCCCCGCGATCACCACCATCTTACAGACAGACAGACAGACACGCTTAGCCTTTTATATAGATAATATATATATATATATATATATATATATATATATATATATATATATATATATATATATATATATATATATATATATATATCGAACAATATTTCTTAATGAATACGATCCATTACCAAATGAATGAAATTAGGATGAATGAACTTTTTTGTCAAATCATAAAAATTTACCCATTGACCTCAGTTCCTAAAGCAGTGCGATAGTCGTTAGTGGTTGGTGCTCGATGCGAAATTCCGAAGCGAAGTAAGATAAATTCTCCATTCAATGAATAGAAATTATCCTGTCAAACACAGCTGGAACGTGGTTGTTTACGAAACAGTTGTTTACAAAATTTCGATATTCTTCTACCCATATCAAATAAAGTAATTAATATCACTGTATTGACCAAAAACGCCATTTCATTATTACCAACAGTTCATCCATAAACCAACGTTCAAATCACTGAATAAACAATAGATAATACGTTGCAGAAATACTAGACGCAACCCGCAGAGCAGTGGTCGCGCCCGCACTGGTCGCGGTGGCACTAGTGCATGAACGCAGAGACGCAGCCCGCAATACAGCGGTCGAGGCAGCATTGACATTTCCATTCATTAATGGAGGCGTCTAGTTAGAGATGACTAAAGTAATGTAGAAGTAGTTTATATGTCTGTCTCGTATTACTACTACTAAAATCACACTTTTCTGTTCAACTAATACCGACACAGGTAATGCGTTGAAACAATTTAAAATTATTGTTCATCATAATTGGCTTTTCAAGTTTGATTGACACATCGACTATTTTATTTCTATTTTTGCTAGTGTTTATATTTATGATACCAATTTTATATTTATGATTATGGTATATAATATATTAGATATTATTATATAATATATAATTCACAATAATTATGACCCAATGAAATTATAAATTGAAATTAAAATTGAAATATACTATATAATAATATTTATAATTATGAAATTAGGATTCATTTTTATACTTAACATTATGCTCAAGCTCTCCACCAACACTCGAGTTATTTTAGGGTTTGAATGAGTGGTAATGGTGATGATGTTCACAAAACTCTGCCTTGTGTAGGACTCGAACACACGCCCAACAAAGCAGTGCCTCAATTGACTGAGCTGTGGTGAGCGGCACTTTCATAGTAATTAATAAATATTGTAATAATACCACAGATTTCAACACCGAAGTTGTAATTAGACGAGCTTTAGCGAGGATTCAATTTGACATACTGAAAAAAATTGGTGTTCATTTTTCTGTTTTTTTTTTCTGTTTGTTTTTCTGTTTTTTTTTGTCGGTTCTCCACAGGTCAAACGGCTACAGCTATCAACTTCTAACTTTTTTTCAATATGGTTCCTCATCTAACTCAGATCTGTATAGTTTTGTGGCATAGAAATTTCAAAAATGCCCGTTAGAATAACATAGCGGAAAAAAAGAAAATATTTTTATTTTCCAAAAAAATGAAATTTTGCGTGAAGTTGGAAAACAATTTGATACACATTTATAAAAATGTTCAGTTTGATCGGGTCGACCATTTTGAAGAAAAAACATAAAATGTGCTAAATTGGTACCACTCGAAGCAGTTTTCACCCATTCTCACCCATACTATTACTATTCGCTCGTCTAACAACGCATATATGGCGTTTTCCTAGTTAAAAAAAACAACACGAAACAAGAAATTGACTTCCGTAGCGGGATTACAGTGCGTTAATTATTGACAGATTAGTTCGAAGCTGGCGTCAACTGATTTCAGCCGGTCAGCGTTTTTGTCGTTCTTGTAATCTGTGTGAGCAATCGATATCCTGTTTTTGTGAGATATCAAGAGGATGTTCACAATCCAGTTAGTATCTAGTCGAGTAAAACATGATGCTTAGCCATGGTTGGAAACTCTTCTTTTACCACAAAAAATCTGTTACATTCAACATACGTGTAACTAAAGAACGATGGAGTGGTACCAACAGAATTGATCATAATACTAGGAAAACACCATATATGCGTTCTTAGACGAGCGGATAGTAATAGTATGGGTAAAAGTGGGTAAAAACTGCTTCGAGTGGTACCAATTTAGCACATTTTATATTTTTTTCTTCAAAATGGCTGACCCGATCAAGCTGAAAATTCCAGAAATGTGGCTCAAAATGTAATTCAACTTCACGCCAAATTTCATTTTTTTGGAAAATGAAAATATTTTCTTTTTTTTCCGCCGTGATATTCTAATAGGTATTCTTGAAATTTCTAAAATTCATAAAAATAAAAGTTACCACCCGATAATGTCACAAAACTATACAGATCTAAGTTAGATGAAGAACCATATTGAAAAACAGTTTGAAGTTGATAGCTGTAGCCGTTTGACCTGTGGTGAACCGACAAAAAAAACATAACGAACACCAATTTTTTTCAGTATGTCAAAAAAAACATAAAAACGTACACCAATTTTTTTTAGTAGGCCCTATGTCAAATTGAATCCTCACTAAAGCTCGTCTAATGAAGAAGGTGTACTCACTCATATCTTCCAAGTGAAATATTTCCGAGGTCAGAATCTAAGTTCATGGTCCTATTTGCCTGTCGCCCAACTATTGCTTTTATATCGAACTATATAAAACAACAATACTCAACATTGCTTTACATGGCTCAGTAGAATTATTATAGAGGTGGTATTTATTTTTCACGAAAATTGAAGATTTTGTAAGTTGCAGTCCTATTCACATCTAGTTCACAAGGGAATCCGCTAAATCGCGACAGGCAAATGCGACCGTTGGCTCTGATTAGAGGTTTTTCGTGGTTTTCCACAGTCGTGCATACCGAGTTGGCGCATGAACAATAGACAACACGCAAGCATTTTACATCTTGTTTCAACATAAAAGAGTGATAATTCTCATGGTCAGAAATTCTCATGGTTATTATATATTCATATATATATATATATATATATATATATATATATATATATATATATATATATATATATATATATATATATATACATATATATAATTATATAAATATATAAATAATCCATGTTTTCGGTTTCTCTTGTGTGTATTTATATTTTATTTAAAACTCACCAACGTTTCCCTTAAATTGCATTTAGCATATATATATATATATATATATATATATATATATATATATATATATGTATATATATAAATATATATATATATATATACATATATATATATATATATATTATCTAGATATATATATATATAAATAAATATATATATATATATATATATATATATATATAAAAATATATATATATAAATATATATATATATATATATATATATATATATATATATATATATATATATATATATATATATATATATGTGCTGGTGAAGGTTTTGAGGGCCGATGGTTGATGGTAATGTCACACTTTGCGGATTGCTCTTTCTGGAAACAGTTGGCGGTTCTGAAAAGAACCTTGTCTCTCGACGTTTCAGACAGCTGCGGCTGACCATCTTCTTGGAGTCGTCTCGTTCAGGAACTGGAATCGAATGGCTGTCTGCTCTGTTCGACGCCAGTCTTATAGTGGTGGTGCATTTTCTTCCTGGCCAATGTAATATATATAATATAATAATATATATATATATATATATATATATATATATATATATATATATATATATATATATATATACTTTTTTATACGTTCTTATTTTGTTTCCTACTTCCGTTTTTCTCTAGTCAATTGTCATTTCTGTGTATGTGTATCTTATATAGATACAAGGTATAGCACACAATGGTTTGTTACGTCACCCAGAAAGATTGATCGCGTCTTTCAAGTAATAGATGTTATATTAAGGGATGATATGATAGGGTTGGTACGATGTAGTCACATCTGTTACCTAATATCGGAAGGGTAGAGCAGATGGAAATGGTAAATGATAAAACCGTGTCAACGTTAGAGGTTAGGAATATAGTTATATAGGTTGTATTTCTCATCACTTAATTCATGGATGTATTACGATTTGTCATTATTTCGGATGTATTCCGATTGTTTCGGTATGTATTGTGAACAGGATCTTTTTAAACGTTAGAAATTTCACTAGATCCAACTTCCATAACTTTTTCAATAATCTTCTCAACCAGAGAGGTTAGCAATATTTAGATTCCATCGGGCCAAGAATCTACAATAAACCTTCTGATGATTTGAATCAACTCCCTCATCAAATATAAATACATTATTATAAAAGTGTGACTTCTGAAGCATGATCCTGACTTTTGTAAGGATTGGATATATAATTAATTTCCTAAAGTTCGTCCAAATTGAGAAATTATTAAATATTAGTCATTTTGTATAATGTAGAACTATGTTATACGGTTATTATGTTCATTATACTAGGAAAACGCCTTATATGCGTTGTGAGATGAGCTTAGAAGTATGGAAATGTAGAATTAAGAACATTTGGTCAGCTCAATGTACATATACAGGCCATGGATCACTTCAAAGGTTTAAGAACTGCGGCTGTCTGTTGGTATATAAACCTTGGTTTCCAAACAATTATACCAGTGCCTTCTTCATATCCATCACAGATTTTAAACGTTTTAATTCATTGGTGACACTTGTTGCTCACATTTAATAGTTTCTTAATTGCTTTCTTAATTGCTTTCATTGATGTGTAAAAAAGTACATTAAAAATGCGTTTTCTTCGTTATTTCACATCCGATTGTTCCATAAGTCGCTTAAAATGTGTATGATAGTTCTTCCCATAAACAGTATAAATTTGAGTGCTTTTGAAAAAAAAAATTCCAAGTATTTCTCCCCCGGCCTATTCTTATGGGGAATTTCCATACTTTCCAATTTTTTTCCGGAAAAAACCGTCCGACCGATTTTTCTGAAAAACAATCCCAACCTATTCTGGTATAACACCAATTTGTAAAAAAAGTTTCGAGTTGATTGAAACTTTTTCCTGACCTGTATGCCGCGTACAAAATTACACAAAAAAAAAAAATAAAAAAAAAAAAAAAAAACATAAAAACCAAGCCCAAAATTTTTCGGTATATGGAATGAAAATCTTCGCTACGCTCATCTAATAATATATAAGTGTCTGTCTTCCAATTATAGGAGTCGTGCACATGTGTATTTCTTTCCGTTCATCACAAAATGCGAGTTCGTCAATATGAATAGTATAAACAGCGTCTGAGCTGAGTACCAGAATAGGATATGACAATCATTTTACAAATTCAATTTATTTTGTTAACGCGCTCAAGCGATTTTTTTTTCGAAGCATACTATATTTTATTTTAGTTCACTTTTGTTTTTTGTACTTATATATTCTTATATCAAATATTATATCTCTAAATTTGGGAATATTATTACATTTCTTGCTGTACTTTTATGTATATGAACATGTTTGGGGAATAACTTAATTTCATAATTATTATTATTGACGTTTCTATGGGAAGTTAATTCAATTCGTCGATTTTCGATAAAATTCTGGTTTCTTACTTTTTCATAATGTCGCTCATTCGTTCAACACAACCGTGATTTTCAACTATTTTTTTTGGCACACTGAAAATTATAGTTTCATATATTATGATGATTCGTAATTGTATTTCATCTTCATAATGTTAGGTTCCTATTAAATATGTGTTTGGCTCTATACATTCTAAAAGATGCTCTATTTCGATTGTTGTTTTATTCTAACAGCTACGACAAAAATGTTTAATATGAAACAAGTCTTAAAATGCGACTGTACACAGCTATACGGATAGGAATTAAGATGAAAGCAATTTAACTAGAGACGCTAACTCAGTGCCAGTATGTTGGCATGTACCATGTTGACCCGACCACAAAGCTCGATAAGAAATTCTCGACATGTACGGAATACATTATCTCAGACATTTCATCGCTTCAAATAGTTTTGCCTTGCCAGTAATTTTGCTTTAGTTTCGTGCTATTATACAATATACCCACGTCCCAGACAATAGCCACTGGGCACTGGACACTAGATACTGGGCACTGAGAACTAGAAACTAGTCAACACTTTAGAACAGGGGTCTCGAAATATTTTAGCCTAAGGGTCACACTGATGCCTCCACTAAAAGCCACTTTACATGATCAATGAATTCCTGAAATTGATTACTGGAATTAATTGCAGAAAAGTTGAATACCCACGTTTCCTATGTTGCCTACACACATGAGAACGGAAATCTTTCAAGTGCATGCCAGAATTTCACAAAGTTAAAATACGTTCAACTTTACTGTAATCTTTCACCTATCTGACATGTTGCCCAAAATTATCGCTACTAGAATGGGAATTCAGCAACAGAAATTGCAAGAGCCTTTACACCACTGAAATTATTTCGTGCAGTTGCTGAAATTTCATACAACGAAAATTGATCGTGTAAATAGTGTTTTAGTCCCAAGGGCCAACACTATTACAACGCCATCTTCTGGGAGGCTACAAAAATCTCATAATTCATGATTTTAATATTTAATTTCACTATGTGAATCACCTATATGTGACACTTATTGTAAATTTTCAGGATGAATATTATATCATAAATCACAGTTAAGAGGTTCAATTTCATGTGTACACCTATGTCAGTTATTGCGTTTATTAATTTTGCGTTGAATGAAAAAATCTGATCATTATTTTGTATAATTCATTTACATTATAAATTTCACACAGAATAAACTATGGCGGGCGGGTTATAATGTAATCAAAATAAACTATGGCGGGCGGGTGTTGGCCCGCGGGCTGTATTTTGGAGACTTCTGCTATAATCTATTACTGTCTATTGTCTAAAGACAGTAGACACAAGGTAGAATTTACTAGGCTCTGGATTCTAAACACTAGACACTAGACACTAGCACTACACATTAAGAAACTAGACAGCATACACTAACCCCATGTAACTATAGAAACGTGGACTAGCCAAAAAAGACAACTCATTCGACACTTGACGGTAGTTGATCAACACTATGAAATATACATCAGACACTTTACTAATCGCTAGACAGCAGGTCGATTCGTTTTCTGTAAATAAATTGGCGCTTGAAATGGATTCGATAATGAAAAAATAATAGGATTCAAGTACTGTTCAATGAGGAAACAAAATAATGAGAAAAGAAGCTTTCCATGGCTAAGAAATACGGATTTAGATACAAAGACCAATTACCTATTCTTGTATTCATGTATCATTTTTCATTTAGTATTTTTTTCGATATTATAGGTATTTTTATATGCTGCTCAACAACCCCACCAACAGCTAGGTTATAGGGGAATATGATTGAGTGGGTGATAATGAAACGATGAAGTGAATTACATTTTCAAAAACCCATACCCTATTCGAGACTCGGAAATCACCACCGACCTAACTCTAGTTTCTACTTCTAACGATAATTGACTGAGCCACCGGGGAGATTGATTTTTTTAAAACAAATATTCATTTCAATATTTTTTTACTGTACTTTGTTACATATTACATATTACATATTTATTTATTCATTACAGATTGTTCATAAAACAGGTGGTAATGGTTACTATACCTAATGAAATTACAGTCAAACATACTCGATATAATTATACTTCATTTTTTTCTTAGCTCTCTTCTTAAATCACCAATCTTCGTTATGTTCTTGATATCTTCTTCCATCTTGTTATCTTGTTGAACTTCGCCAAAACCCATACTTATATATACATTGTATATTCTTTGTTCGTTTTACAAATATGTATATGAACAATCTGTAGACTGTAACTTTATTTCGAAAGGTTGGTCTCGTCTCGAGCGTACCGTATTTTTCCCTAGTGACTGGTGGTGGTCCTGTATATTTCCAACTAACATCAAAGCAAGGTTATTATGACATGGAATGTTCTGTATTTTCTACAACAAGCAAAGGAATATAGGCATTGAATATAATTGACATGCACTTGGAGCTGCTCCACAATAGGTTTTACTATTCTTATATTATTTCACAGTGGCGTACCAAGATGCTTGTTTTAGAGATTTAGACAGCCAGATTATATCAGTCGAAAATTATATGTGTATGTATATATATATATATATATATATATATATATATATATATATATATATATATATATATATATATATATATATATATATATATGTATATATATATATATATATATATATATATATATATATATATATATATTTATATATATATATATATATATATATATATATATATATATATATATATATATATATATATATATATATATATATATATATATATATATATATATGGTTTCACGTAGGCTTGAACGACTCATAATATGAGAAAATGATTATATTTAGAGGTATTTTAGTCGTTTTAGAGGTATTTTCTCATATATATATATATATATATATATATATATATATATATATATATATATGATATGATTGAATATGATAATGGTATACCATTTTGGTGAGCCCTCACACACACAAGAACCTTTCTTATGCGGGCTTCTACATTAGGCCTACATTATTTTTGAGCCAATGAGTATACTATAATACCTTTTTTTCATCAAACTAATCTTCAAACTAGTATTTTTTCTGCTCTATGTAGTTTAGATGTTCTGTTCTATGTCATGTGGAATAAATATAGAATAAAATTGTAGATGTACATGACACAAAATATGATGGTCAAAATTACCGAAAATATATTATAATACCTTCGACAAAAATTTTGAATTATTAATATAATATGAATATAACTATAATATTTCACCTTCAAATTATGTTTAAAACAATTGATACATAGAGCTCTCCTCATGCATCTTGTAAATACTACTTCCATTTAGAAGTACATAACAAGAATATAACCACAATACATTTTCAAGTCTGATGAAATGGAAACATAGCCTTCGATACCAACTGACTCGAAGTGTACTGTATGTACTAAAACACACCAACACTCAGTGATATTTCAGCGTGTTATGTTGGTAATAGTCGTGAATTGAAACACATGATTGGTTTGCAGGACTGAAGCTATAAACACGCGTCCATCGGATTGATTTTATCTCCCAGTCGAGTTTCAGAGCCAAAAGTCGAGTCGAATGCAAACTCGGGCCAGCACAATAATAGGAAAACAAGAGACTTGTTTTTGGGTGGAAACTTTTAATTCAGTGCAAGATTTACATATTTACTGGTCTACATTCAGGAACGAGTATATATATATATATATATATATATATATATATATATATATATATATATATATATATATATATATATATATATATGTGATAATTAAACTTCTTGAATACGACCCAATATCGAGGTATGTAGGATATATTAGCCATGTCGTAAATGATACGTCTCGACCGGGAAGAGACGTATCATTTACGACATGGCTAAAATATCCCATATATATATATATATATATATATATATATATATATATATGTGATCATTAAACTTCTTGGATACAATTCAATATCTAGATGTGTGGGATAGTTTAGCCATGTCGTAAAAGATATATCTATATATCCATATCTATCTATCTATCTATATATACATATATATATATATATATATATATATATATATATATATATATATATATATATATATACCGTCACATGCAGCGCAGTGGTTAACGCGATCGCTTCAAGTGATCCGGGAGGCGACGTGTATTCGGACCCGGTTCGATCCCCACCGCCGACCATCTTTACAAGGGTTTTCGTCGTTTCTCTCTGTAGTCTAGGCTAATGCCGGTATGGTTCCTACAATAAGTCGGCCATGACCGCTTCCTTCCCTCTATCCTTCACATTACCCAAGAACCTTCATCTCATCATCCTATCATCTCATTAATAATCCATCCGACGCCATTAGATCTACGCTATCATAACAGTGCGTCGTTAAACCCAATATATATATATATATAGACTGATATTTTGAGTTTTTATACTGTGTCTTTCATTATACCCCGTCTCTAAGCCCAAGTTGGATCTGATATGTCAGTGCTAATCGGATAAGGGAAGCCAATTCTTACCTGTAAACTAGATTGTAATTCGTAATTTCATATTTTAGGTCCTCGAAACCTTCACGAAGTCTGCTGCTCAAAGCTGCCTCCGTAACTGTATAGGCTTACATATAAGATCCGAGGAGCTTTACTTTTCATCTCATTTCAGTTGTGTGAGAGGAAGAGAGAGAACGAGATAGATAGAGAGAGAGAGAGAGAGAGAGAGAGAGAGAGAGAGAGAGAGAGAGAGAGAGAGAGAGCGTAGACCTATGTAGTGTCGACATGAGGACGGATAGTAAAAAGCAAAACTGATATCAATGCGACGGGGCAGACATTATTGCATTGTTCTACAGGCGCTATTCGTATAGGGAATACTTATACGAACTCAAGGAGAATAGATTCGATTTCTTGTGTAAAATGTCATGTAAGACATACGCAATGCATTCATGTGTATATATATATATATATATATATATATATATATATATATATATATATATATATATATATATATATATATATATATATATCCTAACACGAAAAATACTCGTGATAGACTGGAATTAGCGTCACAAATTTGAGAAAGAATACAATCTTTTATGTTTCAATTCATTGGAAAATATTTTTTATTTCATTCGTTCATTTATTTATCTACATAAATATATATATATGTGTATATATGTATATATATATATATATACATATATATATATATATATATATGTGTATATATATATATATATATATATATATATATATATATATATATATATATATATATATGTGTATATATATATATATATATATATATATATATATGTGTATATATATATATATATATATATATATATATATATATATATATATATATATATATATATATATATATATATATATATATATATCCGTGAAAGTTGTAAGAGCGAACCACCCGCGCGCTAGTGCTGTGGGATACGGGGGACGGCCGATCTTCCCTGAATACAAGTACCGGTACAACTCGGGGTTGCACTGGGACCCTCAAGCTGCAAACTTTCAACAACGATTTCATCTCGGAGGAAATTAAGGAGAGACATAATATAAAGTTTGAAAATTTTCATACCAGTAAAGTAAATAGAAGATTTTCTTCAATTGTATTTTTAATTCGGTTTTATAATAAGTTCAAGTAAACTGTGAATACAGAACTACTCTCCTGCGACTACTGGTTTGTATGAAGACACACATATATATATATATATATATATATATATATATATATATATATATATATATATATATATATATATATATATATATATATATATGTATATATATTCATTTATTCATTCACTCTGATGAAGCATATTCTGTGGGTGATACACACGACTTTTCGTGTCAAGAAAAACTTCATTTTCTCGAATCCTAGGAGAAGAAAACTATAAACACGAATTTTCGTGGGTATCGTTAGTTGGGTTTGGTTAGGTAAGCCCGATTGGATCAATGGCTAGATCTTGTGCTAGAGCCAAAAACCACATTCTCATTTGTCATTTTTCAATATTGTATTCCCCATAAGCGAACTCCAAATCGTGATTTTCGGGGAACGAAATTTTATATCGACACTGGGTAAGCAGTGGTGAATAGATGGTCACAGACTACACGCGTGGTGATTTGGACTAGACTTGGTACTTATCACCAATGTTTTTATCTCATATAAGTCAAGGTGAGGTGAAGTCAAGGTGATATATTTATACATATATTCCGCTCATCCAACAAAGCATATACTGCGTTTGCCCCGTTTAGGAGCCGGTTGTACCAAGTGATGATTAGTGAATTAAGCTAAAATTAGCAAATTAACCGAGGGGTTTACAACTAAAAAATTTGGTATACACCTGATTTCAGATGATTTAGGAGATTTCAAGAGATTTCAGCGGATTTCAAGAGATTTTAGGGATTTCAAGGGGATTTCAATGGGATTTCATGGCAAGCGTACACCGGATTTCAGGAGTTGTTAACCCTCGAAATTAACTTGTTATTACCCTTGGATGCATATGCTATTTTTTTACCTCAAGTAATTAGATGAGCGTAGCGAAGATTTTCACTGAACTCTTACGGAACTTTGTCTGTGCGTTTTTTTTTTTTTTTTTTTGTTTGTTTGTAAGCACTGCACAGGGTTTGACCGATCGACATGAAACTTTTTTTTATATGCAAACTTATCCAACTTAGAACTGTATAGTTTTGAGGTCTAATCGGTTGGACCATTTTTGAGAAATATCATTTAGAAGTTTCTAAAAAACCCATAAGATTTGGCTGAGCGGAAAAAATTGAAAAATTAAATCTCTTCAATATGATTCAAATTTTCCACAAATGTGAACACAAGAATAATATACATGAATAAAAATTTGGTTTGATATTCGGACCAGCCGTTTTGGAGAAAATAATATAATAAATGTATTTTATCCATCGGAAAGATAGAAATATTAGTTGAAAAATGTTGCATTGTCGAAGTCACGGCTTTCTAGATTCATTGACATCGGATGAAGTTCATTTCAAATGATCAAGGTTTGTAGAGTTTTCGATTATACTTTATATAGACATCTCGCTCATCGTACAACGCACATCCTGCGTTTGCCTAGTGATTAACTAATTAATAACTTATTTAATCACGAGTTTGTACAATCGGCTCTCAATACTGGTTTAGATGGTTGAATGGTAGTTGATTGATAGTTGAATGGTCGATTTATTTGTTGATTCTTCTTTCGTGGACACAAGTATATACAAAGTGAAGGTAAAGTGCCAACAACTAAATAACTCGTATCCACTATTATTACATTCCTCGGGTCAACGCTACATCGGTACACCGCCCTTGCACGCCACTTGCTCTCCACTTATCGTATGGTGGACTCTACTGTAGCGCGAGTGAACTCAATCACAACCCCCACCCCCTACCCCCAATTCCAACCCACCGCCCCTCACTCCCTTTCACAAAGCTTACTTGTTTGATTATACGCTGGGCTGGACATTATATGTCGAAAACACTCAGATACAATCTCTACCAAAACTGGTTGCTTACGAGGTAAATATATATACGAAATATGGAGAAATATTATAGGGTTGGGTTTTGTTTTGAGATTTGTAATGAAGATAATTTTGTTTGGGAAAGAATAATAGTCTGACATGGAAAAAATCTTGACCTCGTTAGATTTTATTATTTACTTTGTTATAAAAAAGTGGGGGGAAAGAAAATTTTTCAGTTTTGGTATCCAGCTTCATTCAATGATGAGTTGTGGGATGCCAGATTTTGAAGAAATGATCGAGTGTATTGAATACTTTGAAAATGTGCCATCAACGTCAGCAATGTACTCTAAGTTATTGAAATAATTTATAGAATCACCCGAATTCTTGAAATGATTGGAATTATACTATTCAAAATTGTGTGCGTTTAAATTCAAGTCTACTATCACCGAGAATCCCAAGGAAATTTTGAGAGATTGTGATTTCCAAAGAATACAATTTAAACTATGATTTAAGTATTAAATTTCAATATTTTTTTTTTGTTATGATATTATTAAAAGTGTGAAAATACCATGCACTACAAAACACTAATATTGAATATTTAAAAAAATAGATCAGCTTCACCTTTTTCTGCAAACTGAATATTTCTCATACCTCGCTTATTGATCTACCAACCGAGTAATATCGCGTTTTCCTACTAAGTAATTTCAAGCTCAACTTTGCTAATCCAATGAACTTAGCTCCACGGTCTCACCACACTCATTACATATTGCGTTACCACGTTATTAGTACCAACATAACAAACCTAAACTCTGCCGACGCGTACGGCTAATTACAGAGGAGATAAAGATTAGTTTTGCAAATTGGATACAACTTTTGTTTTCAGATATTTTATGACGTATTATCAACGAAACTTATGTAACCCGTGGTTTTCCATTCTGTTGATGGGTCGAAACTCCTGATCGATGATGTTAGTTCATAGGGGAGACGGTCAATCGGGACGTGTATTTGTTGTACGGACGTTGGTTTGTGTATCGTACCACAATTCCGGCTGTTTTGCGAGAATGGAAATAAATGGTTGTAGTTTCTGAATGTGTTTAGCTTTTGGTGATAGAAACGTTGCGAGTTGAGGTCAAACAATTCAGCTGGTATAGCTAAGTTTGATGGGAAAATACATAATTTATACATCTCTAAATAGAGTGTAATGTCAAAGTTGAAAAGCGTAAAGCTGAAATATGGAAATAATGGTAGATATAAATACGAAATATAGTAGTGAAAAGCATTTGAAAACATTAAGTGAAGTGGTAGTGGAAATTCTGTGGGAATTGAATAGTCAAGTCGGGCGTGGGTTCGAATTCCATTTAATAATTATGTTTATTCATTTGATGGATAAAAATATCTGTATGTGAAAAACAGTAAAATGTAAAGTACATTTGTCAACATTAGAAAATGATAACGGATATAATTTTAATTTAATTTAGTTTTATAACTGAAAGATTAAATATGAATAATCACTAACCACCAATGTTGTTCTCCGCTCCTCGTCCCATCTGTTTTGTTGTTCCAAGAATATATTTTTCGTTTTGATTTTAAATTGATTGAGCCAACAATAATCATCATCAAATTTTGTTCCAACTCACAGTCTTCTACTTGTTTTTACCATAATTCTCCTCTCCCGTTGACTGTAAGAGCTAATAAAAGGGCATGGTGAGATCTATCTTCCTCCAGTGTATAATACATTCTCTCTTAGCTCGTATAACTAGCTCAACTATCTCTTATAACTTCCACTCATTATTCCTGGATAGCAGTCTTCCCCTTTCATGCTTGAAATATTTCACAAATCTCTTCACAAATCTTCACAAACATGTGGCAAGAGCAAGTATTTGCAAGGTAGGCAATCATGACATTATATCTGTATTCATGTATTTAGTATTGGGATTTAAAATCAGCATATTAATTGAATTGTTTGTTTTATAAAACACAATATCTTTAATTTTTTTATCGATTGATGAAAATGCTTTTAGCCGATTGTACCAACTGATGTACCAACCGGCTCTAAATGGCCGGTTGTACCAAGTGATGATAAGTGAATTAAGCAAAAATTAGCAAATTAACTTGTTATTACGCTTGGATACATATGCTATGTTTGTACCTTAATTAATGATCAACTAATTAATATTTAATAATCAGTTGGTACAATAGGCTAAAAGAATTCTCATCAATCGATTAAAAAAAAAGATATTTAAATATTGTCATATAATTAAGTTAACATATAACATATTTGAACATATTTTATTCTATATAAACTAAGGACCCATACTACCAATACTAAAAATGTGTTAATTAAGCTAATTAATCTATTGCAGTACAAAAATAACATTGGTAACCAAGGGTAATAACAAGCTTATCCAGTAATTATCGCTTAATCAATAAATGTATTATTCGAAATACCGGGCATTAGTATGTTTTCCAAGTCTAGGTATCTATTTGTATGTACCGAGTTATTCATGCTCCATCTAGTGATTGCTATATAGTGCTCTAGTCATTCATGCTCATTTATCCCAAAAGTGATTACCAATAAACATATATTCCGCTAAATCGACTCCCATGGAATCTTAATTTAGAATATTTTCTAAAAATATGGTAACTCCCCTTTCATCCCAAATCTCAGTCCCACCTTATATCTGCTGGCTGAATTCTTTCACCTGATAACTTATCCAGATTTGCATGTCTTTAATATGAAAAGTACATAGCGTATACAAACTCTTTCTAGCATTCAATGAACGAATATATATTTGCAATGGAAATGACGGTATAAGTTTTCCTAGCTGAGTAAGAGTATACAGGTTTATAATAAAGGCTGCCATGTTTATATAGCGTACTTATATTCACGGATGGTCGAATATCAATATCTTTTTTATTAATCCTTTTGAAAAGACTTCGACGATACACTCGGCTTGAGTTTTATGAATTATTTCATTCATGTAGTTTTTAAAAAATGATGAAGAATTTTAAAAGTAATTATTTATAGCTACGAATGTACAATGAAGAATATGTATATACATAAACACACATATATAGAGTATGTTTGAATCTTTTGTCTTGGTCATCTTTGATATAGTCATTTATATTCTGGGAATAAAACCATGTAGAGTGGAAAAAATAATACATTTATTATAATATACCTATTATATAAAATATAAGCTTTTGATAACGAATATTACTGAGACCAGTGGTCCAGTGGTAGCTCCCTGAACTCTCATTCAGGAGACCTGGGTCGATTCCCGTCATGGTCGACCATCCTGACAAAAGCTATCCATGGTTTCCCTCTATTGTTTAAGTTCATACTGTTCCTTAAGAATAGACCACGTTCGATTCCCTTCCACTTTCCGAAATCACCTGGCAAAATAAACTTTCATCTCATATTTCCATAATGTCATTCGTCATTCAATAACACCAATATATCTTGGTCTTCAGTACAGTGCCTCGTTAAACCCATTATATATATATATATATATATATATATATATATATATATATATATATATATATATATATATATATATATATATATATATATAATATATATATCATATATAATATATATATAATTATATATTATATATATATATATATATATATATATATATATATATATATCAATTAGGTAACTAATATCTTGAAAATTCAAATTCAACCAACATATTTATTTTACAAATCTGTTGAATGTATTGATACCTAGCTGTCTATATATTAGATGACGTCAACAAAGATTATTCGCATCTGCATACTACTTATAGGTTAATACTAAGTTACACACATAGTTCATCCTCTATATAATGCAAATTATCTCCGTGAGATAATGATCGCCTTCGTCCAGCTGCTTTGCCCCTAAAGCCCCATAATGCACTATTCACCCTTAAGTCTACTAACACTTGATGGCGGGTATACACCCCCAATCGTTAATACTAGTATATAGGTGAGAACGGATGATCGTAACCGTCAACCATAACTTGGTGTTGAGTTATTCATGAGTCTACCTCCTTAGTGTTTCATGTTATAATTAGTATGGCATAGTGTGAGTGTATATTTAAGTAAAATGGTGGAACAATTTACTAGTGCATTTCACTCAGCTGTGTAAACTTAAGACAATAGAGAGGCAAGAGGAACCGATTATCTTCGTAGAGTATTAAGGAGGACACTTCACTGGAGCCTCATTCTAGAAATGTGAGATGAACTTCTCATTTTACTTCGCTTGAAGAAGTTGGTTGATATGTACAACTAGGGAAAACGCAATATGTGCGTTGTAGGGAGCGATATAGGTATGTTTATATTGAATGTAATGGATAGCTTAACACACTTTTTGATTTGAAACTATTATGGGCTCCTGTTTTATTTCTCTGCTCATTTTTATTTGTTCTCCGATTCAATTAATTTAACTCATCATTCTTCTATAATAGCTTCAAAAGTCTTTAATTGATGTAAACAATACTATGTTATAATTGATTTTCTTTAAATAAATGCAATAAAGGCAATTTAATGGTCCCCCCCACACATTGAAAGGTATACTTTTCATCTAGTACTTGTCATCAACGTGGCTCTCCACATTGTAATTGGAGTAGCTTATAAACGGTTGCAGCACAAAACGAATTATTTGTAGCACATGTCAGACGAGCACATTTCAATCCGTTTAGAGAGAAAATTCGAATCTCGAAGGTGTCCGGGGTGGAGGGGGGGGGGGGGGGGGGGGGGGGGTGGGGGGGGGGGTATTTTGTACCTCAGTCACGGCAATGCCCTGGAAACTGAAGTTAAGTCTGGTTGGGTACGAAATAAGGATAAGTGCGGTAGGAGATATCGAAATTCTAAAAACGAGGAAACACAGATATGTTTAATATCTTCAAGATGGTTTAAGTGATTCTATCTCAAATCGCCTGATTGTCATGCTTATACGCTTAAAAATACACATTTTTCATGCGTATACGCATGGCAAACAAGCTTTTTGAGATGAATAGTTATTACTCACACCGTATGGAAGGTATCAAAAACGTTTGTGTTTTCTTGTTCTTAGAATTGCGATATCTCGTACCGTTCAAAAGTCATCACCAAAAGATTGATATATTCCGCTAAATCTACTCCCATGGACTCTTAAGGCGAAGACAGAAGATCAACGAGATATGAGTGAGAGATCATTTTTTTTTTAAATTTATTTCATGTTTGTCCAAAGGAGGATTTACAAGATAATCATTGAATTAACAATAATAAATAGAATGTGAATCATATGAACAGTCAGCTTTAAATACATAATCGCTTGAAAATAATAATTGAATATGTAAATATATTGTGAATGCTGTTCTTTAGATAGACCTATCAAGCATCCACAAAGTCAATAATATTAAAAATCACACAACAATTGTCAATAATATTATAAAAATGTGAGTACAATGGACACTTGTAGCTGAATGTTCAATGCTGGAACACAGTGACGGGTGGAACAGTTGTTAGCGCACTGAACCGCCATTCGGGAGATCAGTGGTCGATTTCCGCCACGGTCAACAATTCTGACAGATCATTTCCGTGTTTCCCATTTGTCGTTATTTGAATAATTGGATGGCTCCTTTAATAATTAGTCATTATACCGTTTCTTTACCCATATCTGAAACACCTTATAAAATTACACATCATCACACATTGTTATCATCTTAGTAATAATTCACCAACGTCATATTTTTTCCACGATTTTTTCATTTTTCATAATTTTTTCATTTTTTTCATTTCTTATTATTATTGATTTTATTTTCATTATCAATTATTCGAGGCGGCTGCAGTGGGAACAAGAGTGGGGCGACCAAGAGAGAGGAGGATTGGACTGATCAAGGAGGATGTGCTGAAGAGAGGACGAAGGTGGAGTGAGTTAGAGACAGAAAGACAGTGGGAGGACAGAACAAGGTGGAAGGAATTGGTGGAACAACTAGAAGTAGAAGAAGAAGAGGAGGAAATGCCAGGCGTGGCCAGCCGGTTTCCAGCAATCCTGCGGCCCTAGTGCTGGTGGGAGCACCCACCCCCTGACCCAATGTTACAGTTGGAACCAGGGTCGGATCGTTATTATTGAGTTGAGGGAGTTGGTGCGGAAAAAGGAAGACATGGAGGATGAAGAAGAGGATGAAATAGGCCTGGTCAGCTTCTTCCTGGAAATTCGGAGCCCTAGTATTTTGGTGGAATGTTTTCACCCCCTGACCAACCAATTTGGATCTTGGGATAGATGATTATTATTATTGGAATGATCCGTTGAACACATATAAATGAATAAAACAATAGATTGAGAGAAAAGCGATTGGAATGCATCAATAGTGTTTGTCAAGAAAATTGAGTATACCGTTATAACTCTGAGTTGACTTTCTTCCAATTGTTACATGATTACTATGTGACGTTCTTCAGTTTTGTTTAAATTATTCGTCCTTTCTTCTCGTTATAAACTACACAATATTTTCAACTACTAGCAACTTTGGTAAATACCTCAAAATATATTTCCTCTAGTTCTAGAACTTCTATCCGACAGCCTCATTAACGTGTTTCGAACAGGGTTTGAAAAGATATTATAATCACCCCCCTCTTCCTTCTTCTTCCCGAAGGAATAACGTGCTCACGGGAACATCATTTACACAAGTTTCCAGAGAAGAGAAACTTAGAAGTGTTATTGGCTTTGTTTCGCGTGTACCTGGAGGAGTTGAAAGTATGAAAAGTTTCATGAGATAATTTTTTTTTGAATTATTATGATAAGTGGGCCCTGTGGATGAAGAAGATATGATAATGGCCTTTCTTGAGTTGTCTTATCTTCCCAGTAAACCATATAAGGTGTAGTTATTTTAAGACAAATTCATGTTGAAAAGATCGTTAGGTAATTTTAATGATATGTAAGAGAGCTAGAATTCAAAAAAAGATTTTTTCTAGTGTTTGTGAAATTGTTCAGTAGAAAATTTCTATGAACATGTTCTATGAACAATATGCGATAACAACATACTGATACGGAATAAACAGAATTGGAAGAAGATATCAAGAAAATAACGAGGATTGGTGATTTAAGAAGAGAGCTAAGAAAAAAATGAAGTATAATTATATCGAGTATATTTGATTGTAATTTCATCAGATATAGTAACCATAACCACGTGTTCTATCAATAATCTGTAATGAACGAATAAAATATGTAAATATGTATTAAAAAAATAAAGCATGGATATTGAATGGACATGGACATGGATATTAATTTTATTTTGGTATATATCAACAACTATTAACTCTCGTGAATAGAGTCTATATGATCCTAAGAAAAACGAAACTGTTCCATCTCCTATCAAAGCCCACCTACGGTGAATGAAAATTGAGTACACGTGTAAAATATTCTGTACTTCGTAACAAATCACCCTCATCTAGTTTATAAATCCTTTGGCAGAAAACTGCGCAATTTTAACGTAATGCGTTTCGAAAATATGCTTTTAATACACTTTTTTCTTATACTGGAGGGAAACGATATGTCTCAAAACTAATTTATACTCTGGTTTAAGAAAATCTAGACGATAATATTTAAATTTAATGTCGAGAAGGATGATTTGTGAAAGAAAAATGTGGTATGTTATATCGTGTAATAATGCGTGTTATTTCTCTGAAACTGATGTTGCTCATCTATGGAATTCAGCTATACAATATTTCCCAATTCATCACAACGAGAAGTTGCTCTTCATTAATTTGTTCTTCTGTTGTGATGAAATATATCTTATGAATCCTATTATCAGAACTTGAGCTTGAGTTTGTAAGTCATAGATTTCAGAAAATAACTCTCCATGAAATTTTCATTCCGAGAAATATATTATATTATAAGCAAAAAGATCAGAATTGAAAACAAAATGCGGAGAAGATTTTTGTACCATCGATTCTGGAAGTTTTTAAACGAGTTGAAAATACAATATGATAAAACACAACTATTGCACAAAGTAGGCGGGGTTCACTTTTAAAAGCGGTCTCCCACCCAAACATTTGAATAAATTAAGTTAAATAAGTTCAAATTGACAATAATTAATGAAAATGATGTGATGGTGATAGGATATGACATTTTTTTTTGTATGTAATTTTGTACGCGGCATACAGGCCAGGAAAAAAGATCAATCAACTCGATTTTTTTTTAAAATTTGTATCACCTCAGAATAGGTTGAGATTGGTTTTTAGAAAAATCGGTCGAACGGATTTTCCGGAAAAAAATTGGAAAGTATAGAAAATTCCCATTAGAATGAGCCAAGGGAGAAATACTTGGAAAACAAAGATTTTTCAAAAGCTCTCAAATTTATACTGAATGTGAAAAAAACTATCATACATATTTTAAGGGATTTATGGAACAATCGGACGTGAAATAACGAAGAAAACGCATTTTTAATGTACTTCTTTACACATCGATAAAATCAAACTATTAAATGTGAGCAACAAGTGTCACCAATAAATTAAAACGTTTAAAATTTGTGATGTATATGAAGAAGGCACTGGTATAATTGTTGGGAACCAAGGTTTATATACCAACAGACAGCCGCGGTTTTCAAACCTTCGAAGTGATCCATGGCCTGTATATGTACATTGAGCTGACCAAATGTTCTTAATTCTACATTTCCATACTTCTAAGCTCATCTCACAACGCATATAAGGCGTTTTCTTAGTTAATAATTAATAAAAATGATTTGATGGTGATGATAAGAGAAATAATAACGTTTAATAACGTTAAATACATTTAAGTTTAATAAATCAATCCATAATTATGAAACAGTTGATCGGTTTGTGGAAATCACAATCGAAGTAGCTTATTGTGGTTATTATAGTTATTGTAGTTATTGTAGTTTTTTTGTATTGTATTATTGTATTTATTGTAGTTTAACGTTAGTAATGTTTTGATTAAAACACTTATGAAACAGGTCTTTAGTGTTTGTATATTAATCCATTATTAAAAAACAGTTGATCGGTTTGTGGAAACCACAATCGAAGTAGCTAATTGTAGTTATTATAGTTATTGTGGTCATTGTAGTTATTGTAGTTTTTTTGTATTGTATTATTGTATTTATAGTAGTTTGACGTTAGTAATGTTTTGATTAAAACACTTACAAAACAGGTCCTTAGTGTTTGCATATAAGCTTCACGTTGATCCCTCACACAACATTTCTGTTTATTATTGTCGAGACTAACAGTGATAAGAACAAGCCTGTTCGAGACAGACAGATTATGCCAAGTAGCTTACGTTGGTATCTTTGGACATGACAGTTTCAAGTTAATAATACAGTCAGTGAATCACAGCTCACAAAATGTTCAGAACATAACTGGGTAACTTATGTAAGTCATTTAGAGAGTCGTCTTTCACTCCCAGGTCATTCAGCCAAGGCACTGATTTAGAAACTTGAGTCAAATCGGGTGTGGGTTCGAGTCCCGCTTAGGAAGTGAGTGGCTGTGAAGATTATTAGACGAGCTTTAGCGAGGATTCAATTTGACATACTGAAAAAAATTGGTGTTCGTTTTTTTTTTTTTTTTTTTTTTTTTTCGGTTCTCCACAGGTCAAACGGCTATAGGTATCAACTTCAAACTTTTTTTCAATATGGTTCCTCATCTAACTCAGATCTGTATAGTTTTGTGGCATTATCGGGGGATAACTATTTTTTTTCATGAATTTTAGATATTTCAAAAATACCCATTAGAATAACATGACGGAAAAAAATATATATTTTCCAAAAAAATGAAATTTCGCGTGAAGTTGATTCACATTCTGATACACATTTCTAGAAAATTTCAGCTTGATCGGGTCAGTCATTTTGAAGAAAAAACATAAAATGTGCTAAATTGGTAGCACTCGAAGCAGTTTTTACCCATACTATTACTATTCGCTCGTCAACAACGCATATATGGCGTTTTCCTACTTTATATATCATTCGCTTATTTGTAGCTCCAAGTAACCTATCTGTTGGTGGAGTTGTTGAGTGACATTATTATCACACTCATCATCATCATAAGCAGCAGTAATTCAGTTGTGACGGAATCAAATAAGTCTGAAATGAGTTACACATATTGTGTCAAATGAGACTTTGATTCAAAAATATGTCAGTATAATTCTGTATTATTTGGCCCAGAAAATTTGGTTAAAATTAAATCAGAAGTATGGATGATTTGTTGATCAAACCGATTTTGTAATAAATCAACAAAATCGGTTCATGTAAGATGATACAATTTAAGAGATGACATATACGTCAGAATTGCGACAGTTTTAGGATTTTGAAACATTGTTATATTAATTAATATTTTTCAAATAATTGTTAATTCTACACCTAATTTGGAGTATTTTGTATTGAAAATAATTATAATTCCAGTAAACTATTTTCAATGAAATATGTTATATTCGTGACGTAGACATTACTCGATTCTATTCATGTGTCTATACAGAATCGAGCAATACTGAAATCATAATCAAATAAGACAGAAATAATAATCATAATTTCTAAAATTAAGTTGATGATTTTTAGTTTTCTCTAAACTCAGGGAGATAAATATCGAAATTATGAATTAAAATATAGTTTCCGGGTTATGATATCAACTTCGCGCGAAATTTTATTATTTTGGAAAATAAAAATATTATCTTTTTTTCTCCGCCATGTGATTCTAATGGGTATTTTTGAAATTTCTAAAATTCTTAAAAAAAAAAGTTACGTCCCGATAATGCCACAAAACTATACAGATCTAAGTTAGATGAGGAACCATATTGAAAAAAAGTGTGAAGTTGATAGCTGTAGACGTTTGACCTGTGGAAAACCGACAAAAAAACATAAAAAAAAAAAAACATAAAAACGAATACCAATTTTTGTCATTATGTCAAATTGAATCCTCGCTGAAGCTCGTCTAAATAACAAATCGCTAACAAATCTTTTTAATAGCCACAATAAACAATTATTTAAACAGAAAAGTTACTGATCGACACTGTCTATTTACCAATGCAATATATTTACCTTGGATTAAGCGTAGCTCTGATGCTATATAGAGGCCTGGGTATATCTAATTCAACATTGAATTAGTAATTTGTTTCAATGATAGAGATTTTCCATCATCCCCCAAACTCATTAATCAACCGGGGAACACACAACTGCCTCCAGAAATACATTAGTAGTAATTAGAGAAGTGTGTCATTAATCGTAATACGATTCAACATACATTACATAACTGTCTTAAAACTTTAAAGTGAAATTAATTGAAGACTACCAACAAGAGAAAGTAGAAACACTTGTAAAGTTGTCAGCGTGATTTATTTTTGTGTGTTGAATGGATTTTAAAATATGGTCCTTCTCTATCTTTTCTTCTTTTTCTTTTATATATACACTGTCAAAATGAGGAACATTATATTGATATTTTGATTGGAGAATAAAAATTATAATGAATAATCAAATTTCAGAGTATCAGGTGAAAAATTATAACGAAATTGGAAAGTGATGAAAATTGAATATTGATCTAAAAAAGTTACAAAATGACCCCGCTGGCGGTGTCACCTCTCGAAAAAAAATCCTACTACTTTTGACTAGGAAAACGCCATATATGCGTTGTTAGACGAGTCCAATAGTAGTAATAGTATGGGAACAAATGGGTAAAAACTGCTTCGAGTGGTACCAATTCAGTACATTTTATGTTTTTTCTTCAAAATGGCTGACCCGATCAAGCTGAACATTTTTAGAAATGTGTACCAAAATGTAATTCAACTTCACGCGAAATTTCATTTTTTTGGAAAATGAAAATATTTTTTTTTTCCGCCATGTTATTCTAATGGGAATTTTTGAAATTTCTTGAATTCATAAAAAAAAGTTACTCCCCGATAATGCCACAAAACTATACAGATCTAAGTTAGATGGGGAACCATATTGAAAAAAAGGTTGAGGTTGATAGATGTAGCCGTTTGACCTGTGGAGAACCGACAAAAAAACATGAAAAAAAAAAAAAAAAATAAAAACGAAAACCAATTTTTTTCAGTATGTCAAATTGAATCCTCGCTAAAGCTCGTCTCATAAAAAATAATCATGAGAGCGTAGAATAATAGATAAAATCACTTAGATAAAGACAATTTTAGAGATATTGAGTGCGCAATTCTGAAATTGTAATACGTCCACATTTATTCTTGTACATCTCGTATATTTATTCTCGTAAATATATACACAGTCTCAGAACGTAATGAATCAAAAGAAAACAAGTGTGATGAACCTCCTTATAATACTACACCGTAATACTTGTATGTTCGGCGGGCTAGCATCATGAAGACATTTCATACTACCCAGGCTATGGGACATAAACGACGGGGTAGAGGCTAGTAATTACGAATGCAATTAGGGGCTGCGACAAATTGTCTCGTAATTACTTCCCCATGCAACATATTGCTCATTTCATGACGCTTTCATCTACATACACGCGAATACATTAAAGTCGAAAAGGTTTTTTATGTAACAAAACTATTTTAATCGTGAGTAGTTATTGATGACGGTGATACGTTATGTGTTTAACGACCTCCCCACATCCCTCCCATCTCCCCCCTCTCCCACAGGCACTATTAAGTATAAAGCTGCCTGGGAACATGACCATGATGATGAAAGTTACAGACTTTCAAGAGTTAATGAGAATTGATTACAGAATGTAATACACATACTGAGATTTTAAATTATCGTGAAAGTTATTCGAATTTATAAATTTAAGTAACGTTGGGTTAAATGGTGGAAGAGTAGAAATAAATGGAGGGAGGTGGTGAAAAGAGTTGAGATGGAAGTGGACGAGGAAGAGCAGAATCAGGCAGAGGAGACGTAGGAGGAAGAGGACTTGGGACTGGCAAAATCAAGTTGATATGTTGTGCCCTTGTAAAATGAACTTACCTAACTTTGTTAGAAAAGAATTTAGAAATAATAATAAAAAAAGTAACGTTGGGCGTTGGTTCGAGTCCCGCATAAGGCAATGTGAAAGTCCTTTCACTTATTATCACTTCAGAGTTGCATTATCTACTCATTCGTACCCAAAATAAACGAGCATTTGATGAGATCATGGAGTTGTATATATGGAGGTCTATCTCAGTGCCGAGCCGTGTACCAGATCCCATACTTCCGGTTACTTCGATACGGCGGACATGTTCTTTTTTCAACTGCCAGTTGGAGCTACTCCCACATTGGTAATTCAGCAAGGCCTTCTTTATTATCACAAATTATGTAATAATATAGAAGGCAAGGCCTTCTGTATTATTACATTATGTAATATTATAGAAGGCCTGAATTCAGACACTAAATATGAAACAAGTTTCGTTCGGCCTACACCTGACAACAATCAGCTTGAGTAGGGAACATGGTTGCCGTTACCCACTATTAGCTGTGATCAAGTGGGCCGAGTTTTTAGCACGGAGTTATACCTCCCAGTACAATACAACTCCATGATGAGATCGTTATAAATAAGTTATTTGAAGCCTTGGATTTGCATTTATATTTCTGTTTGATCTGGGCAGCCAAGACTCTGTTTTGGAAACCAAGTCAAGTCAGGCGTGGGTTCGTGTCCCAGATCAGGTTTATGTAAACATAGATGTAAACATCTCTCATCCGGTCATTCAAACCTTCAACTAAACTAGCTGTTGGTTAGGATGTTAATCAAACATCAATCATCCTGTTTATCAATACGGTGTGCCCTGTGGTCTTACGATGAATAAACACTGGATGAGGTATTGTATATTGTTACAATACGTATCATACAGCTACCTCGTCATTGTCAGGGTGAAGTTATGACGTCATGTTGACAGGTCGAAACATCCGGTTGTCTAATGGTATTTGATGGAAAAGACTGTTGTTCGGTTCCGTCATAACTGTTCGGGTTACAGCGTGTTTTTAATTAGGCTGCATTGTTAAGCTGACGCGTTATTTTAACTGAGATAACATAGTAATTGTGTATACGTTGTTAGACACGAGTGTGTGAGAGAGAGAGAGAGGAGAGAGAGAGAGAGAGAGATGTCAATATCAGTTGATAGGTCATGAAAAGAATCTAATTCAATTGTGATTGTAAACTGAATTGTAATTATCATGTATTTTCTTGTTTTCATAAAAAACATCGATTGATAACAGAAAAATATTACAGTCGAGGAGATAGAAACCCGGCACCTCCACCACAATCATAATCAGGTGAAATATTCAAACGATTCATCGACTACGTAGTAAATTTGATGATAATCCATGATTTAGTATTTTAAATGTTGAATTTGACAGATAAAAATTGACCACTCATTTCTCAAGAGCTCGCGAGTCGATTTATAACAATATCTGTTACTATGGGACAACTTTTGGACGATATTTGAGGTAGCCTATCATAATTTGAATGGATACGAAGCACAAATATTTTTAGTACCTCCAAGATATAGTATATTTTCTCATATCGAATAATTGTAAATTGTCACAAGTTCACAGCTAAAAATGTGTTGTTTTCTTATGTGAAAATGATGCAATATAAGCCGAATAGTTTCTACTTACACCATCTTGAAGGTATTCCAAATATTTCTGTTTCGTCTATATTGAACATTTTATATCGTATACCCTTCAAAACTCATCACCAAAAAACGGATATTCCACTAAATCGACTCCCACGCACTCTCAAGTGTAAAACACTCCCTAAACATTCCTCTTAGTGAGCTGTATAATATATGCGAATAATAATAATAATAATAGAAAGTCTTTATTAATCGTATAAAACAATGTTATTACAGTCATAAAGGGCGAGGTTAGGTCAGCCGACCGTTCTACCACCTAACCTCACCTATGAGAGAGTGGAAAATTTCAGATTAAAATACAGTTATTAACAGGTTAAAAATTCAATTACAGTTCAGATAACTTCTTATATCATAAAAAATGTTCTTCTTCAAAAAGTTACAGACGTTTGATTTGAAATTAGCAGCTGAATTGCTGTCTTTGAGATGTTGTGGCAAATGGTTATAAAGTAGAGCTGCTAATTCTTGCTAATTTTGCTAACTAGGCCAACGCAGGATGTGCGTTGTACGATGAGCGAGATGTCTATATAAAGTATAATCGAAAACTCTACAAACCTTGATCATTTGAAATGAACTTCATCCGATGTCAATGAATCTAGAAAGCTGTGACTTCGACAATGCAACATTTTTCAACTAATATTTCTATCTTTTCGATGAATAAAATACATTTATTATATTATTTTCTTCAAAACGGCTGGTCCGAATATCAAACCAAATTTTTATTCATGTATATTATTCTTGTGTTCACATTTGTAGAAAATTTGAATCATATTGAAGAGATTTTATTTTTCAATTTTTTCCGCTCAGCCAAATCTTATGGGGTTTTTAGAAACTTCTAAATGATGTTTCTCAAAAATGGTCCAACCGATTAGACCTCAAAACTAAACAGTTCTAAGTTGGATAAGTTTGCATATAAAAAAATTTCATGTCGACCGGTCAAACCCTGCTACCTGTGCAGTGCTTACAAACAAAAAACAAACAAAAAAAAACAAAAACGGACAGACAAAGTTCCGTAAGACTTCAGTGAAAATCTTCGCTACGCTCATCTAATAATTCTTGCTTTTCAGCATTCAGCTTCCTCTGCCTAAGGGAGGGGCCCACGTCTGCAATGTTGACCCTGACCCCTAAGCGTCAGCCAATGAGCAGTGAGGATCTTCTGTCCGCTGCTCTAGACGACAGCGACTTCGACGACTTCAACGCGACAGGTAAAAAAATCTCTTCCAATCTTGAAATTTATTTATTTATCATTTTCGTTGAGCGAGTCTTCATGTTTACATTACGAAGAGGAGCACGTGATCAATATTTGAAAAGACAGATTTGTATTTCGTTCAGATTTGGCAAATTCCGTTTCATAACAAATGTTGGGAATTGTGTATTTCAGGGGTCTCCAAACGTTTTAGCTCAGGGCCACAGTGATTCCTTCACCAAGTCCCAGGGTAAACAAAATAGTATAACGCTATTCTGTGGGAAGCGGCATAAATCCCATTAATCATAATTATAAAATTTCATTTCATCATGGGAATTACCTATAGGTCGCTTTTTGTACATTTTTAGAATAAATCTAGTATCATTAATTACAGTTAAAATGTTCAATTTCATTTGTTTGTAAATCATTGTGTTTGTTAATTGGTCGTTAAATAAAAACATCATGATCATTATTTTGAATGATTTACTTTTATTGTGAATTTTACAATGCCATCAATATAGACTATGGCCGGTTACAATGTGATCAAAATAAATTATTAAGGGCCGGATTGGTGTTGGCCCGGGGGTAGAAGATTGGGGACCCCGGGTGTATTTCATACAGAAAGTTTTGAATTGAGGTGTGCTCATACAACAAAGAAATTAATCTTGACCATTTTTTTCTACATTCACGAACCTGTGTAAGTGAGTAAAAAAGTATACCAACTCTAAAATATTGTTAGTCACTTCAATTAGTATGGCATTCTATTTTTGTGAATTCAATCATTTTTCAGATGATACATGAATGAATTTCATTACAATCTTGGGATGCATTCTCATATCATCTCAAACAGATTGAATTTACAAAAGTAGAATGTCGTAATAATGGAAAAACAGAAAATTATCTTGGAATTGGTATACCTTTTCATTCAATGACACTGTACCGTGAACATGTAGAAAAAAGTGAATGAATTTCTATATTGTATCATCACCGTGTTGTATCCCTTGACATACAATTAAGAGGTGTTCTGCGGAGGGATATGAAATAAGGAAAATGCTGTTGGAGTCTCATAGACGTTTAGCTTGCTTGTAGTCTTTCGAGAGAAAGTAGTACTTCGAAAGGATTTTGAAAATCGATTCATTTACGTGAAAAAAGCTAAAAGGATTTCAGGATATGAGGGAATGAAATAGTATAAGCACTCAGAAGAAGAAAGGTATAATCACATACGAGATGTTTGTGGAAGAAATAATATAAGAAAATTAAATACTCTGAAACTTGACAGAACAGCTAATGTGATTAAACTGAAACTTTACCAAAAAATGATGAGACTTTATCAGTTGGATGTGATTGGAATTCAGTAACAAATGTTCTAATGAATATGTTTAAAATTTGTCCCACTAAATTTCAGAAGTTCAAAGTTCATCATCATAAAAACTGTTATGTAATTCATGGAACATTCGAAACAAATGTATGGCTATTTGTTTCGATACGAATGTTAATTATACGTCCAATAATTGAATACGACCATTTCATATGTACATGCACCGGCTGTCAATCAAGCTGAGCTTTTAAGCTGCATGAAACGGTCATTGTACTAAATATGTCACAGTCAATTTGAAGTTGATACAGTGTAGTTCTACATTTATAAACAAAAGTTGAGGCTATTCATCCATCCGAAATGAGAAAAACTACTTGTGACAAATAAATTCATTTCGAATCAACTAATCCATAGTCATTGGAGTGAATTGATTTTGAACTGATGGAAAAATAATCCAGAATATTTTGTCCCGTTTGTTCCCGTGTACTGTCAAATAAATGAAAATGCTCTTGGAATAAGGGATTAATTCCACAACAATTGTAAGTACTTGAAACTTTTAAACTTGCTGAAGTTGATGCTCAAACTAATGAGAATGTCATCAGACAGTTTTAATTTTCACAAGTATTGCCGTTTGTTATTATTCAAGTTTTCGTTTCCAAGAAATTTTTACAAAATTTTATGGGATTCTAATTAAAACTGTCCAATAAAAAATGAAGAAAATTAAAACGTATAATAATTCAAATAATATGAACATAACGATGTTGAATATGACCCATATATGAAGAAGTTCAGTCTTGGATGTGGGTACAAGTATATCGTTTTTCTCCTGTTTAATTAACAGACAATTAATATTAAAGAAACAACTTTACAAACAATGTGACGATTTATAGCTCAACAATGTTTACAAATTCACAATTTAATCTTTTGAGCCTTTTCAAAAGTCGGCAATTTCTCACCTCGCTGACCACTAATCTATCAAAGCCAATATGCAAAATACAACCCAATCTCACGCATGCGTAATACAAGTCCACACAAAGTTTACAAACACAAATCTCTGTGTGTAGCATTTCGATGAAATTAATTCAATCCTCCTCGTTCGCATATATCACCCTTCTACCAATGAACGATTGTATATACACAGATTGTGTAGAGAGAGAGAGAGAGAGAGAGAGAGAGAGAGAGAGAGAGAGAGAGAGAGAGAGAGAGAGAGAGAGAGAGAGAGAGAGAGAAAGAGAAGAGGAGAGAGAGAGAGAGAGAGGAGAGAAAGGGAGAGAGAGAGGAGAGAGAGAGGGAGAGAGAGAGAGAGAGAGAGAGAGAGAGAGAGAGAGAGAGTGAGAGAGAGAGAGAAAGAGAGAGAGAGAGAGAAAGGGAGAGAGAGAAAGAGAGAGAGAGGCCATCTATAACAGTTTACTTTCGGAACCCTCATTTTATAAAAGTAGATGTAATAAGGTCGTAAATATAGGGTAATTGTTCAATTGGTCGACTAAAAAATGAAACTCCAGGTTTTGTTTTACCAACCTGGAAAAAAATATTTTTTTAATGTACTGCGACTGGATTTCACCTCCAAGGGATGGTATACGCGACCATCAAAATTAATACCCGAGAGCGTCATTTTTATACAATCATTGAAAAAACAGTGATATCCACAACTTTTCAAAAAATACAGTTTTATAGGAGAAGAATTATTGAGTTTAATAATGTGATAATATTTGAATAACAATAATAATAATATTGATTCATGTGTATGAACGCACATTGCTGTAGAATGCGTAAAATATAAAAAGATAATACTTGGATATTGGTGAGCTGGATTATGATAAATAAAGCATCAAGTCTGATTTACTAAGCTTGTATGATAGGTAGTATTGAAGAAAAGTTTGTAGATTGAGAAAAATTTCAGCTCTCTTCTGAATGCCATATCACTAGTCAGATTCTCCAATTCACTTGTAAGTTTGTTGTACGCATTAGTTCGGACACTTTCGTATAGCTCTCTCATTTTATTTGCCGTTATATAATAACGGCCAAAATCGAACATGACGGCCAAATAATACAATAATAAACGGCCTTTTGGATCTAAAATTCCCGCCAGATTAAAATAATAAGCCATTTAAGTCCCTGGCTGGTTACAAACGGAACAAGTTAATCCTTACCCGAATTATACCCAGATGGTTAAACTCAAATGTGTCAGAATCATTCTCGTTATATCCACCGACCCACGTGGTATGATTATTTAGAACCACCTATTGTTAACAGCTTTGAAACCGAGTGCTTTGAAATAGAGATACTACATTGTTGGGCAACATTGCTGACTTGCAAAGACAAAGAGAATCAATAGATGCACTATATCACTTCAGCTAATACCAATTCAGATTGTATTATAAATGTATCATTATATAAATATATTTATATAATATGTATGCACATATATTGGCCTACATATATATACTTATATACCGTATATGTATGATTCAATACTTGTTTTCCAAACAAGATATAAAGAATAAAAAACTAAAATTAAGAAATATAAGCAAATGTAGCGTCGAAGAAAATATATCCCTAGTTGGAATCCTTCTGAGAATCTTCAATATCGTTTTTCAATATAATATCATATATTTATCATATTCAATATCAATATACCCTAATGAGATATCATATCTTTGTTGTACTTTTGTTTAGACGCTTATGAACATTTATTTGCATTTAATTCTACGCGACCATCGATCGCTGCCTCCATCCAAACCTTCACATTTGATGTGGAAAATAATTATATAAATACTGACTGACTTTTCATTATTCATTGACTATGTAAATATATCATCACACAGTTTTCATCTCGAAAATGTTGAATTTATATATATGAAAGAAAAAAAAAAATATATATATATAGATATATATATATATATATATATATAAATATATATAATATAAATATATGAAAATATATATAGGCCTATATTTGAATATGTGTCTATGAATATAAATACAGTTTCGACATGACCTCAAGATATTCATTGCTAGAACTCTCACATATATTGCGCAGTTTCTTCCACAAACTCTTCTTCTAACTACAACAAATTATTATTTTTCTCTTGCCCCAATAAATTTCTCCCCATCAGCGTTATGAATTTCCCGCGGTTTTTGTTCTCTGCTAAACGGAGGGGCGCCAAACTGGCAGTCTTGACACCAAAGTGAAAGTTTTTCAATTAACCCTTTGCGCGCGTAAAGGAGCGAGGGTTCTATAACAACAACAACAACAACAACAACAACAACAGTGGAAATGAGCCCGGCTGTTTAGCAGCGTCGTTCATTACCGGTGTGAGCTGAAGATAAGAGGAACATGGCAGAAAACAGCATTACACATTATTAACCGAGCATAGGATTAAATGTAGTGAACACTTTTATTACATCACTTTGATATCAGAACCATATTAGATATACACTTGATATCGTTAACTGGATTTCATTATAGCTTAGTATAATATTAGTATATAGCCTTGAAAGGATCTATCGTCATTCTGAGAAACCATTTATACTCTCATTTATAGCTTAATTATTCGCCATTTTTGTATTATTTTTATATTATTTCCATATTACTGTGCACACTTATACTTTTTCATTATTGTTTAATATTCTCCCATTATTTTCATGAACCAATAATTTTTTTATCAATTATTCATGTGTGATTTATTATTATTGTGTGTTTTTCAGTTTTTCTTTACTCCATTAATTTTTAATTTGATTGTTATTATGTGTCTGACGGCTATCATGTATAACATGACATAGTCTAAAATAAAGATTTATATATATTTATTATTATTACATATTATATATATTTATTTATATATATATATGTATATATATATTATATACGATTAGTAATTTTGTTAGTGTTTGAATAATTGATTTAGATTTGATTACTAATATTTTTTCTCATAATTTCAATCTTCTATCGTATTTTTCATCATTATTCCATTCTATTATTTTATTATCTGTGTTTATATATTTTGTATCTTATTGTTTTTTCATTATTCTGTGTCGCATCAGCAACCCGAATATGGGCAGAGATCTTAATAAAGATTTTACACACTTCAATTTTCAGAACACATTTCTAAAATCCTATGCAATAAAATACGGAAAAATATTTTGAAAGTTGAAGTTTGATTTTATCCGTGTTTTAATGGTAACTATTTTTTTATATTGCCCACTGGAGAATTGCCAAAAACAGAGTGAGATTGTAATTTTAGTTTTTCTTGTTGTAGTAGAAGCCCGGCTAGCTCAGTCGGTAGAGCATGAGACTCTTAATCTCAGGGTCGTGGGTTCGAGCCCCACGTTGGGCGCACTTTTTATCGAAACTTTATATATATTAACTTTTTATATAAGTTTTATGTATTGGGTTCAACGACGCACTGTTATGATAGTGCAGATCTAATGGCGTCGGAGGGATGATGGGATGATGAGATGAAGGTTCTTGGGTAATGGGATGGATGGGTAATGGGAATTGGGTAATGGGGTAATGGGAAGGAAGCGGTCATGGCCGACTCATTGTAGGAAGCATCCCGGCATTAACTTAGACTACAGAGAGAAACCATGAAAAACCTCTGTAAAGATGGTCGACGGCGGGGATGGAACTGTGTTCGAAATTCCCCTCGCCTCCCGGATCACATGAAGCGAGCGCATTAACCACTGCGCTGCATGTGTGCGGTTATTTGTTTTCGAAACACAAAGTTATTATTCCTCAATTAAGGCTAATAATGCCAAGATAGGATTGTTTGGACGGGGCTCCAAAAGGGTGATCTCTGATCTTACTACCACAGATGAAATAATTAATTATGATGTAAAATAGTAAAAATGCAAGCAAATTCGTCCATTGTGAGAGGGATCTTTTCTTATATTGATATCGTCTTTGTCTTTGTGTTCTTTGTTTTCTTATTTTCTTCTGTATCAAAGCTTCATCAGTTTTCTACTCATTGTAATATTTGTATTAGTAGTCTTGTATTATTTTGTTCAATTTTGTTTGATTGTTTATTTATGTTATTTTTTAAAAAGAGTATTGTACTGAATAACATTGACAGATCTTCGCTATTATTACAGTGCGTCGTTGAATCCAATATATATAAGAAATTAACATGAGCATAATGATGGTTTAGTTACTATACATAAACAAAATAAGAAGTAGAAAATAATTGTTAAATTCTCCTATAGTACAATATTAAATTATAATTATAATAAAAACACAATTATAAAACAATCTTCGGTTGAACCAAGCTGCTGTCGGGTCTTAGACGTGGCGAAACTATTTTAACATGACATGTCTGCAGAACTTTAGCTAAATTTAATAATGTTTTTGTTTTCTAATATTGTTAAAAGACGTTTTTATCGCCCGTCTCGGGTGTGGTAAACCGCAGTGTTGTTGGCGGTGAGTTGTTGGCGGTGAGTTTTGTCGTATCAGTTGGCGGTTGCCGTAGCAGTCATGAGTTCCGACATCGCCAACAATCGTTGGATGTAGGAATGAATTGAACAGGCCTTCACCGGAGTATCAATGAAAATTATCATAGGTCAACATTGGTGCGTTTGTGGAAATAATATTAACATTTCTCATGGAGAAGATAGGCCTACATGTTTTCCACACTAGAGCCCACCAAGTCTATTTGAGCTTGTCTGTGGAATAATTAACATAATATATCAAGAAACAAATATGAACACGGAATAACATGTCAAATTGTAGTCAGAATATCATCATTACAAACTGGAGCAGGCCTGAAAATGAACATACATAGAATATAATAGTGATAAAGGCATAGAAACTGATAGCTTACTAATAGATAGTGAGAATGAGTGAGTACTAAATAAAGCATTTTCCTCTTTGAAATCGAAATTATATGAATAGCAAGTAGGCCTATCTATGAAAGAAATTTTTAATTTGGTAAATAGCATATAGTAAATTTAATATCATTGCATCCTTAGCGACTCCCAACAACAGTCATGTTATTTGGGGCTAAGTAATGAGACAATGCTATAGGAAAATACTGAGTGAGTTGAATTGATGAATGAGCAAATACTCAACATAATACATTATTTCATTTCATTTGAATGGAAAAATTGAATGAATAATTTTTGTATTGGCTCTGTTTGTGTAATTATTGGGAATTTCCATGTTGAATGTAATTGTTATGTGATATTTCATATTCAGTCTATGTTCTTTTCTAACATTCTATTTGAAAACTTCTATACTAATTATTTTATAATGAAATAATTAATTTTGGCTCTGTTTGAGTAATGTTTGGGAATTTCCATGTTGAATGTAATTGTTATGTGATATTTCATATTCAGTCTATGTTCTTTTCTAACATTCTATTTGAAAACTTCTATACTAATTATTTTATAATGAAATAATTAATTTTGGCTCTGTTTGAGTAATGTTTGGGAATTTCCATGTTGAATGTAATTTTTATGTGATATTTCATATTCAGTCTATGTTCTCTTCTAACATTCTATTTGAAAACTTCTATGATAATTATTTGATAACGAAATAATTAATTTTGGCTCTGTTTGAGTAATGTTTGGGAATTTCCATGTTGAATGTAATTTTTATGTGATATTTCATATTCAGTCTATGTTCTCTTCTAACATTCTATTTGAAAACTTCTATACTAATTATTTTATAATGAAATAATTAATTTTGGCTCTGTTTGAGTAATGTTTGGGAATTTCCATGTTGAATGTAATTTTTATGTGATATTTCATATTCAGTCTATGTTCTCTTCTAACATTCTATTTGAAAACTTCTATGATAATTATTTTATAATGAAATAATTAATTTTGGCTCTGTTTGAGTAATGTTTGGGAATTTCCATGTTGAATGTAATTGTTATGTGATATTTCATATTCAGTCTATGTTCTCTTCTAACATTCTATTTGAAAACTTCTATGATAATTATTTTATAATGAAATAATTAATTTTGGCTCTGTTTGAGTAATGTTTGGGAATTTCCATGTTGAATGTAATTGTTATGTGATATTTCATATTCAGTCTATGTTCTTTTCTAACATTCTATTTGAAAACTTCTATACTAATTATTTTATAATGAAATAATTAATTTTGGCTCTGTTTGAGTAATGTTTGGGAATTTCCATGTTGAATGTAATTTTTATGTGATATTTCATATTCAGTCTATGTTTTTTCTAACATTCTATTTGAAAACTTCTATGATAATTATTTTATAATGAAATAATTAATTTTGGCTCTGTTTGAGTAATGTTTGGGAATTTCCATGTTGAATGTAATTTTTATGTGATATTTCATATTCAGTCTATGTTTTTTCTAACATTCTATTTGAAAACTTCTATGATAATTATTTTATAATGAAATAATTAATTTTGGCTCTGTTTGAGTAATGTTTGGGAATTTCCATGTTGAATGTAATTTTTATGTGATATTTCATATTCAGTCTATGTTTTTTCTAACATTCTATTTGAAAACTTCGATACTAATTATTTTATAATGAAATAATTAATTTTGGCTCTGTTTGAGTAATGTTTGGGAATTTCCATGTTGAATGTAATTTTTATGTGATATTTCATATTCAGTCTATGTTTTTTCTAACATTCTATTTGAAAACTTCTATGATAATTATTTTATAATGAAATAATTAATTTTGGCTCTGTTTGAGTAATGTTTGGGAATTTCCATGTTGAATGTAATTTTTATGTGATATTTCATATTCAGTCTATGTTTTTTCTAACATTCTATTTGAAAACTTCTATGATAATTATTTTATAATGAAATAATTAATTTTGGCTCTGTTTGAGTAATGTTTGGGAATTTCCATGTTGAATGTAATTTTTATGTGATATTTCATATTCAGTCTATGTTTTTTCTAACATTCTATTTGAAAACTTCGATACTAATTATTTTATAATGAAATAATTAATTTTGGCTCTGTTTGAGTAATGTTTGGGAATTTCCATGTTGAATGTAATTTTTATGTGATATTTCATATTCAGTCTATGTTTTTTCTAACATTCTATTTGAAAACTTCGATACTAATTATTTGATAACGAAATACCGTACATATTAGGTATAAACAATCCATGAAAGAGTTTGACCAACAATGATTCTTGTAGCGAACAGACACATCTGGAATAATATAAAAAATAATACAATATTTTGAAGTCAATCGTTACCTCTCTACATGCACTATTCTTCAGTAATAAGACATGACTGAATTTGCTTCAAAATCTATCGAATACTTTTTCGATATACGTAGTACGTTCCACGTAGAGAACGCCGAAGTTTCCATTCTAATTAAAAGACTAATTGCAATCTTTTGAGAAACTTTTTTCATTGTTCTTCTTCTATCAGCTTTTTCTAACGTAAACCCAATCATTCGATTTTATAGACCCATTGTCTATACTTTGTCTTTATTTTAACGACGCACTTGAGTTGGCCACGTCATAGTTCTTCGTGGAGGGCGTCGCTTCCGTTTAAAACGAGGCGTCTGAAGAGCGTATACCGGAGGGAAGTATACTCGGTTGCGTAGCATGGGTTTAGGTGTCCAAGCGAACCATCCATTGAAAAGTACCCCGAAGCCCATGTCATGTGACTGAGTCGACTTTATTCCAGTATACGCTCTTCAGTGACCCTTTTAAAACGTCCATATTCTTAACTGATCTGCCCAGTAAACGCAGTGTCAAATTTAAGGGTTATGGATATAATAATTATATATCTACCAATGCTCTTTGTAGTGGTTTGAAGTACGAGGTTTTTGACTGAACGAATCAAACCCAAGCCTTTTTTATTTGATATAAGAAATTACTTTAAAAAAAATCGGTGTTAGACTTCTTGAAAGTATAATCATCATAATAATGAGTTTAATTGTTTGAATGAAACAAATTAATCAGGCTTACATAAATAAAGCAAGTTGATAAACTAGGAAAACGCCATATATGCGTTGTAAGACGAGCGGATAGTAATAGTATGGGTAAAAATGGGTAAAAACTGCTTCGAGTGGAACCAATTTAGTACATTGTATGTCTTTTCTTCAAAATGGCTGACCCGATCAAGCTGAAATTTTTCAGAAATTTGAACCAAAATGTAATTCAACTTCGCGCAAAGTTTCATTCTTTTGGAAAATGAAAATATTATCTTTTTTTCCGCTACCGGTATGTTATTCTAGTGGGTATTTTCGAAATTTCTAAAATTCTTAAAAAAAAAGTTACGTCCCGATAATGCCACAAAACTATACAGATCTAAGTTAGATGAGGAACCATATTGAAAAAAAGTTTGAGGTTGATAGATGTAGCCGTTTGACCTGTGGAGAACCAACAAAAAAAAACATATAAAAAAAAAAACATAAAAACGAACACCATTTTTTTTCAGTATGTCAAATTGAATCCTCGCTAAAGATCGTCTAAAAATTGATCATTTTTGGAATATAAATTGCTGCTCTTTTGCTAATGACATAATACTCACTAATCTTCAATTTCAAGAAGTTTGAAAACATGAAATGTTGTTTTTGAAACTTTGTTTCATGAACAGACATTCACCTTTACGACGATATCATTTTCAATTACGCATTTTCATAACATCGCTTCTCGTTCCGAGTAAATTTAGTATATCAATCTAGTTTCTAGTATAATATTATCATTTCTATAGTTCATCATGATTCCATCTGCCACCGCGTGTATTCTCATGTCAGTGTGAGGGTCGAAACTACCAACCGCTAGTGTTAGTGAATAGTAGAGACTGCCGTTCGACGCCCTCAACACGACGAGGTGGACCTGAGTAAACCTCCAAACACCCCCTTCCCCACCCCCTTCCCCTCCCCTTCCATCACCATCCTCCATGCCATGATTATTATTAGAGCGGATGTGGTTTCTTATTAGGCCTGCAAGTACAATAAAGAGATGAGGGAGAGAGATAAAGAGAGGGGAAGAGGGTGTAATGAAGATGAAGAAATAGTATGAGATGAGGAGAGAAATAGTGAGTGAGAGCGTAAGACAGGAGAGTGCGAGAGAGAGGAAGGAGAGGGTGAAGATACATATGGATATATAGTATGATATTGGTAGAAACAGAGCGAAAGAGAGAGAGAAAGGAGTGAATATAGTAATTGTAGAGTATTGGGTGAAGCGAGATAGAGAGAGAGGGTTGGGTAAGTATGTGAGAGAGAAAGTATGTGAGAAAGTATGTGAGAGAGAGAGAGAGAGAGAGAGAGAAAGCGAGCGAGAAAGCGAGATATAAGGGAACACAGCTATAGAAAGGAGTGTGGAGCGAGAAAGAGAGAGAGATAGAGAGAGATAGAGAGATAGAGAGAGATAATAGAGAGAGAGGGATAGAGCAAGAGAGAGAGAGAGAGAGAGAGGGAAGAGGAAGTGGATGAACGGAGCAAGACAATGTTGTATCTTGTGGTACAACAACGAGTTCCTAATTTAATTAAAGACTAGTGTATTCATGCATGAACATTTTGTTACTGAGCGATATATACTCGCAATCATGCAGAATGTATCAATCGAGCACGAACAAGGTCTATAACCTCAAAAGCGTTGAAACAATTGAATATTCACCTTGGAATTGAAGATTTAATTATAAGTAGTTGAAGCGATGTTTGATTTGCACGTCATCGCTTCTGATTTATGAGCAGCCAATTATCAGATGAATAGCTTTGAGTGTATTTATTTATTATTTATTTATTATTTATCATTGTTTCTATACAGTTTAATTGGATGAGCGAAGCGAAGACTCAATTACACTTGACCCGAAAAAAATGTAACATGTTTTTTTTTTTTTTTTTTTTTTTTTTTTTTTTCTGTTCGCGCTCTACAGGTCAAACGAAAATTCAAATTCAATTGAAACTTGGCAAGCCCAAGTGTCATCATCTGGATTGAATCTCATTGATTTTTATGCGCAATCGATTGCACCACTTCTGAGAAAACTAATTTTCCATTTCCAAATTACCCATAAGAATAAGCCGGAGAAAACTTTTCGTACAAAAAATGTCCTTCAAAAAAATTTAAATTTTCACCGAATTTCAATATAATAATGATACACATGATTCCAAACTTTCACTGGAATCCAATCAGTCGTTTAGATATAAAAAATGATTTAATGACATTTTTATACATCATTCAAAGCTATTAAGAAAACCAATTAAATCCAAGCAACAAGTGTCACCAATATTATTATTTATTATTGTTTCTATACAGTGTAATACATTATATTACACTGTATACACGTAGTGAGAATAGAGCAGGAGCCCCGTAACAACATGTGCCTCACTACCTGCATAATAATATAAATTATACAAATTATAATGAATTGAGAAAAAATGAATTGAGAATAAAAATAACTAAATATGAAATACAAATGCCTTAAATAATGCCTAATCTGAAATATATGAAGTTTAAAGTATCAAAAGTTTGAAATATATAAAGTTTAAAGTATCTAATCAAGTAAAAATGTTCTGAGTTGTCTACGAAATGTATCAAAAGAATCATCTGTTCTTATATTGACAGGTAAAGAGTTATAGAAAACGGCAGACCGAAAATAGAATCCTCTTCGATAGTGCGTGGTTCTGGCGAATGTATATGTTATGAACGAAAATGAACGAAATAATACGTTCAACAAGCTCAGAATAATTATATTGTATATTTTATTGTATATTGTATAATTAATTCATATTGGGTTTTAACGACGCACTGTAATGATAACTGAGATCTAATGGTGTCGGATGGATGATTAATGAGATGGTGGGATGATGAGATGAAGGTTCTTGGGTAATGGGAAGAAAAGGAACCATCCCGGCATTAGCCTAGACTTCAGAGGGAAACCATGAGAAACCCCTGTAAAGATGGTCGGCGGCGGGGATCGAACTGGGTCCAAAATTCCCCTCGCCTCCCGGATCACATGAAGCGAACGTGCTAACCACTACGCTGCATGTGCCGGTATCAATTCTATCTATAGGCCTACAATAAAATAGTTGTGTATTACTTGGAAATTGGTGTTGTTTTATTATTCCAAATTTAAGAGAGTAAGGGAGTCGATTTAGGGAATATAATTTTTGGTGATTACTTTTGAAGATGGTGAGATATCAAAATTCTAATACGGGAGGTAGGCTTACACAGATCTTAAAAATGACGTGAGTTAAAATTACTAGCCATTGATTATAGAATTTTCACATGTATGCAATTAAAAATTGTTGTTTTTCAGCTGGAGACCTATACTTGTGAAAATAATGTGATCAAGTCAAATATTGTTTTAATTTATACCATCTTGAGAGTAATTGTAATATCTGTGGTTCACCCGTATTGAAATTTTGATACCTCACCGTTCAAAAATTATCGTCAGAAAATTATATTTTTCATGACAGCTGTCCTAAACCTATACTTGTAAATTTAATGTGATCAAGTTAAATATTGTTTTTCTTATACCATCTTGAGAGTACTTGAAATATCCGTACTTCACCCTTATTGAAATTTTGATATCTCATACCGTTCAAAAGCTATCATCATAAAAATGATATTTCGCTAAATCAACTGTCATACTCTTTATTTGTTCTATTTTTTGTTTTCAAACGGATTAGAATTAAACGCATATAAAATGATATAAAATATGAATAATTCATGATGAATCATGATGAAATTTTTCATGAACGTCATGAACCATATCTTTTTATGAAAAATTTAAAAATGAATAATAATAACTGTTTGTTTATTTACAAAATAACATATGCATATTTTAAACGTTTTTCACATTTTAACATGCAAATGTAATCATATATAAGAATAATAGCACATACATTTATTAACTATGTGTACGTTTTTCCAATATTCATATCTAGCTCAATCCTGATAGTTGTTGTTACTAGTTGATAGTTTATTATTCTTCCATATTCATAGCGTAGGTCTAGCAACAATATATTTATTATTTATTCATTTATTTAGTTTTGAACAGGTGGTAGATTGATAATTTGATATATATTTAAAACCTAAAACTAAATAAAACTAATTAAACATTAATGGAACAGAATATGAAATTGAAATAGAATAAAACCAGTGAATCTCCTAGTATTATGCTCACCAATCTTCCGTACTTTTCTCTAACCTTTCTCTAAATTTATTCAATTTTACCTCTTCTCCATTTATATAAAATATTTTTCCATCAAAATTGTTTCACTTCCTTCCGGTTCTGTTTAAAAATGCGAACTTGCCTACGTCCCTTTTTACAATCTTACCTTTCACTCTATTGCCATGCGATGTTCTGTGATTATAACGTGTTTCGTCTTTAACTAATCTACTATTTATTTCTCTCCACCCATCTTTATCTTGCCAAGCTCTATAAAAATTACAGAGTCTATCAATTTTTCTTCTTTGTTCCAACGTTTTCCAACCCAATTCTCTGATCATTTCATGTGCATTATATATCATGTGCATTTCAACACAGGCGTTGAAACAATGGGACATACATGTGAAGAAATGCAATAAATGCAAACCGAGGAAGATAGATCAGTCGTAAGTGCACTGAATCGTCCTTAAAAAGGTTCTAAAGTCCTTAATGGTCCATTAATTTCAGTTCACGTCCGCCTCCTTCCCACAAATCCAAACAGACCTAAGAGCGTGATTCGGTAAACCGATATACCTGCACTTGTTCATAAACAATAACAGAAATAATATGTTACATCTGAGACGAGTGGACGAGTGGCTAGCCTACTGAACCGTCATTACCGGGGTTCGATTCCCATCATGATCCTGAAAGGGATTTTTCGTGTTTTTTTCTCTGTCGTTCAGGTCAATACTGAGATGGTTCCTTAATAACAGGCCACGACAGACTCCTTACCACTATCCAAAAACACCAAATAAAATAACTTTTCATCTCATCATCCCATATGATCATCATCATCATCATCTCATATATCATTCACCGACGCTAATAGATTGTAGTCACCAGTAGAGTGCGTCGTTAAACCCAATATATATATAAATACAAATAAATAAATAACTATGTTTAAACAATGATCTAACAGTATTTTGTATTTCCGGCTCGAACTGTAGCTTCTCTGTAGTCCAGGCTAATGCCGAAATGGTTCCTACAATATAAGGAAGGCACGACCGCTTCCTTCCCACTATCCTTACTATTACCCAAGAAATCTCCGTCTTATAATTTAACTATCTCGTCAATTTTACATACGATGTCAATATATATTAGTTTTCAATACGGTGCGTCGTTAAACCCAATATGAATGAATAAAACACGACTTAGTTCAATATTGGTGGAGGTGCCACTTTCAGTTGAACCGCTTATATCCAACAAAGAATGTTGAATGTCTACCAACTAAATAATTACAATCGGTAGTTACATGATCTACTTGATACTAAAATAATTTACGGTGTTTCAAAAATGTAGTTGCGTTTCTTATCTTAAATCTGGGCATGCATAAGGTCTGAAGTGTGAGATTTGTTTTTGAAATGTTTTTAGATACATTTTTACCTCATGGATAGAAATGATATCATTCCTAATTATAGAACAGAATATCTCGATTCGATTTCAAAAACACCCTCTAGTGAAATATAAAATTCTCTATTATTTTCATGTTTTATTCCATGTTATAAGCCTTTTATGGTTCTCCAATTTAATTGCATTGTTGAAGTATAAATATGGTCGTGAGGATTTATAGTTCATTGAATCGCAGTTGTATTATTATTTATAAAATAATGAGGAAACCCGTATTTCTGCACGAATGAACTTGAAATGAACATGAGATAAATAAAAAAGAGTAGAAACCGGCACATGCAGCGCAGTGGTTAATGCGCTCGCTTCATGTGATCCGGCAGGCGAGGGAAATTCCGAACCCAGTTCGATCCCCGCCGCCGACCATCTTTACAGAGGTTTTTCATGGTTTCCCTCTGAAGTCTAGGCTGATGCCGGGATGGTTCCTGCAATAAGTCGGCCATGACCGCTTCCTTCCCACTATCCCTATCATTACCCAAGAACCTTCATCTCATCATCTCATCATCTCATTAATCATCCATCCGACGCCATTAGATCTCAGTGATCATAACAGTGCGTCGTTGAACCCAATAAATGAAAAAAAGAGAGTAGAACTGAGATGGAGAGGCAAGTTTAAAATGTTTTCGTTACAACGTTGGAAATTATTGAACGAATATTTCCGAAGAAATATTTCATTATTGAATATAAATGTATTGGTGGAATACTTGAATTTCATCTACCTGTGACACGGAATAATTAGATGAGCGATAGCGAAGACTTCCATTCCACTCTTACGGAGCTTTGGCTGTGTGTTTTGATCGCACTGTACTGTAGTCTTATTCCTGAGATAAGTGAGATGTGAGAAAAATCAGTGAGACAACTATCTCATATGATGATGACATATTTCATCTCATATTTGATGTGAGATACTCGTTTTCTCACTCATTTTTATCTTTCTCTCATCTCATTTATCTCAGAAATAGGGGTCCTGTAGTCTTATTCCTGAGATAAGTGAGATGTGCGAAAATGAAGTGAGAACATTTTCTCATCTCACTTTTCATCAGATTTAGTATTCTTGAGAATGAAATACGATAAAGATTGTGAGAAGCCATCAGATCCATCAAAATAGAAAGTGAAATAGAAAGTGAGATGTGAGGAAAAAGGGAGAAAAATTGATTCGGGAATAAAAATTTGCCATTTTGTGTGAGATCATCATTTTCTCATTCACTTTTATTCTCTCACATCTCATTTATCTCAGGAATAAGGGTCCTGGACCCTTATAAGGGTCCTGGACATCACGATATTGGTTTTAACGACGCACTGTTATGATAGCGCAGATCTAATGACGTCGGATGGATGATTAATGAGATGATGGGATGATGAGATGAAGGTTCTTGGGTAATGGGAAGGATAGTGGGAAGGAAGCGGTCATGGCCGACTTATTGTAGGAACCATCCCGGCATTAGCTTAGACTACAGAGGGAAACCATGAAAAACCCCTGTAAAGATGGTCGGCGGCGGGGATCGAACTGGGTTCACGGTTTCAACTTGAATCTTTTGTGATTACGCTGACTCATCCAACTTGGAACTGTTTAGGTAGGGCTTAATCGATTGAGACACTTTTGATAAAAAAACGTAACGAAATTTCGAGAAACTTTGAAAGATTCGTTCGGGGAAGAAAATTTGATAAATCTCTCGAAAAAATTTAATTTTCTACTGAATATGAACACATGGTACACACAAGTAGGCCTACATGTTATTACAAATTTGTATCTTTACATCGGACTAGCCATTTGAGGAAAATAATAATTTGAAGAATATTTTTTCTGCATCAAATAGCTGGAAATAATAATCAGAGAGGTTATATTGAAGAGAGCTGTCATGGAGGATGATGCAGACATGTTTTTGCCAATTAAGTCTTTCCATTTCCAAGCTATTATTATTTTAATAGCTCATTCTTATTTTAAAATTGGTTGCATGTGAAATCCATTATCACTTGTCATCCAATTGTCATATGTCATAACCGAGGATGACACTTGAAATGCGGCAGCCATGGTTTTGCCAAAAAAGTAACTTTATTTGCACTCTCTCCCATAATATATATGCACCGTATTCATAATAATGAGACGTCTTTTTGGACTTGGCAGTTTTCAAGCTAAGGTGTGTAGAGTAGGTTACGTCCAGACTCACCTCATTCCTAACTCACCTCATCCATTGAAAAGCATTGAAAAGCACGAGAAGCAGCAAATGAGGTGAAATAGGAATGAGGTGAGATGGGAATGAGGTGAAATAGGAATGAGGTGAAATAGGAAAAGACGTGTTAAGCTTCATTCTAAATGAGGTGAGTTAGGAATGAGGTGAAATAGGAATGAGGTGAAATAGGAAAAGACGTGTAAGGCTTCATTTTAAATGAGGTGAATCAGGAATGAGGTGAAATAGGAATGAGGTGAAATAGGAATGAGGTGAAATAGGAATGAGGTGAAATAGGAATGAGGTGAAATAGGAAAAGACGTGTAAGGCTTCATTTTAAATGAGGTGAATCAGGAATGAGGTGAAATAGGAATGAGGTGAAATAGGACAGGGGCGGGTAGTGAAAATGTGTTCAGTTAGTAGATATATTTGATAAAACTCAATATGTGTGGAGTTTTGGAGTATATTTGATATACATATCGCTACAGGGTATTTGCTGCGTTTGCCTGGTTATAAACGTTCATCTTATTGTAAACGCTGTGAAGTGTAAAATTCATTATCTTCATATGAAACATTTTTCAATTTCATTATTTCGACGAAATTTTTGATATTATATAACCGGCATGTATATTAATAATGCTGTATGAGGCTTTGCAAGACATATCTTCACGAAAATTCGTTGTAAGTTGAAAAAAAACATGGAACAAACACCAAGAAATATTATATTGGATTTTTTTTACACACTATGATACGCAGTATTTTTTTATTACAACGGTTTTCAGTATTCTCAGATCGTCTTGTTCTCATAATAACTTTTCTCCGCTGAATTCTCTTTAACTACCATTTATTATTTCTGCTGTGTCATGTTTTGAGAACGTGATAATAATAATGGCCTACTCACCCCTAATCTGATCCGTTTAGCGCGTTGATGAATTGACCAATTACCACCTCACTCTACGGTTAACTGGTTCAGGTCGTAATTCTCGATAGATCGAATCATTAATCGCATCGCCGTCGAACTGAAGCCGAATTAACGACGTCACGTACTTAATTGCCACCCCTTTTCCCACCCCCATTCCGGGACACCGCCACCTCGACCCCCCTCCCCACGACACAGTATGCTAGCTTGTTTTCGAGACTGAGGGAAAGGTCGCAGGTCACGCATTCAGCGATCCGATGATGAATAGGTTTTATAGAAGCGGGGCGAGAAAAAGTTTTCCGTTCAATGATAATGGTACATGTCTTGTTTTATTTGGAGGAAAGTACTTCGTACTGAAGTAGAAACTACATAGTGGTGTTCGTCGGTATAATGAATGTTTGGGTTCGATTTTTTGAATACATCATTTAGAGTTACTTGTTAACTGATTATGTATAATTGTATTGACGGAAGATGAGGGTTTTGATTAGCCGTGTCGACTATCGAACACTACTAACGCACGGGGGGTTCGCTCCGTCTTACTCGTGGACACAAGTAGGTCTAGATGATTTTTTTTGTATCTCATTAGGAGAAAACATTACGGTAATTTGAGGAATCGGTGAAAGATGTAAAGTTCAATAAAGTTTTTTTCTCTCAATATTTTTGATATTACATACATTTTTATTGTTAACATTAAAAAAAAATCTATTATTACGAATGAAGAGGTTTTATATTTGCAGTCTGGTTACACTAATAGTTGAATATCTTCATATACATTGTAATGTCTTTCCCAGTATTTCAATACATTTATGAACATCATACATCTGCCCAGTGAAATTTAGTATCTTTTTTTTAATGTTGCTTAACGACCTCACCAACAGCTAGGTTATACGGGGGTACGGATGAGCGGGTGATAATGAAACGATGAAGTGATGATAAGTGGAAGGACGTTTACAAAAACCCATGCCTTATGCGGGACTCGAACCCACGCCAAACGGTGACTTCAGTTACTACCACTAGCTATAATTGACTTCCACCGGGGCGGCTAATTTGTTGTCATCCAATAGATATTAGGAATAAAATTAAAATAAATTTCATTACGAAATAATTCGTTGATCTCTTTAGCTTAATCTCTACGCACTCATCCACCTCTAGGCTATAAGTGTGGTTTATACCATACTTATTTAAAAGCTATTCAAAATGAGACTAGTAAAGCTTCTTCTATTACATTCTAGACAAATTCAAAAATATCGCTCACAAATTCACGCAAAGCAAGCTTTATGTTTCTATTTCTCTTTCTGTATTTCATGCATTCGAACTGTGGATTAATTTCATATTACCTCAGAGTATGTTTTCAAATACAAGTTTTTGAGCGAAGTGCTTTCAGTTTTTGACGGTTTCAATGTTCACTGGGATGTAGTATAAAGTTGTTGGTACCTACGAGAGAGAGGGTTGAGTTTAGGTGAAATTAGAAGTTGGTTTGATATTAATGAACTCGTAGAAAAAGTTGGTTGGTTTTCGTTCGTAATTACAATTGCAGTCTCTATGATTTTTTTTTGAAAGCTTTTTAAAATTAAATGTGGTTAGAGGTCAAGGGAGTGCTGTGTGATGAATTTTTACTTTGATATATGAACTAGGAACATTCTGAATGATTGGTCAAAACACAGTTTGATTTCTTGTTGCTGTAACTTTAGATGAATAAATATACACATATTAATTGAATATTTATAGTTTTTTTGATAATTCATTGAGTTTAAATATTTGTATATCAGTACACAGTTCATTTCTCAGAAGAATGAATTTATATACTAACTGGGAAAGTGTGGAAGATCTAATATATATATATATATATATATATATATATATATATATATATATATATATATATATATATATATATATATATATATATATATATATATATATATATATATATATATATATATATATATATATATATATCGATGAATAATTATATTCACCAATCTTGGAAATTGGGCTGAGAAATTTTCGTTCAACCAAGGAAAAAAAATTATAAAACAAATACGTATGAAAAGTGATTTCATCAGGATTGACAACTGAATTTGCAGTACAGACCCCAACGATACAAATACATACTATTTAAAACTCTAGAAGATTGCAGGATCTAATGTTAATAATCTCTCATCACATTTGAATTAATAATAAAGAAGAATTTGTATTTGAAAATAAACAAATACATTCTTCAAATTTGTCGACTGGATTAATGGAAAAATACTTCTAATAACGAGACATCAACTCATCAATTGACAGAAAAGTTGGACATAGGGTGTTTTAAGAAATGGAGCAATTCGAGACAAGCAATTGAAAAAATGAGAAACAATATACAATAATTATTCGTCATTGTGAGCATACTTGTTTTCAACTTTTATCGGCCAACATTTTTCTGTGTGTCCCATTTTATCATTCCATTTATCATCTATTTTTATCATGTTTATCATTTTATAATGAATCATTTTCATAGATTCACTACATTATACTCTATTAATGAATTACATTTTTCCGCTGCAGGGACGTATGAAAATCAATACCGATATTGAATGTATGCCATTTTTTGTACGGTTATAATTCTAATATTTCGAATTGGATGAAATAAATTGCCAGTAGAAAACCACTTCTCAGCGAAGTTTGAAAATATTACTCAACCGTTTTATTTTTGGCTCCAATTCAGGAATAAAATTTATACTCTTATATAATACTGAAATTGCTATTTTCAAATCTTATCCACGCTGAATACGAGATAAAATCTAGCCATGTTACATTTGTATATAACGTGAGAGATGACAACGGGGGTATAGGCGCCGCGACGCCAGCTTTTATTGACGACGCCCGGCGCCGGCACGTGTTCAAGGCATCACGTGATTGATCAGACTCGGAGACTGTGTGAGACAGAAAAACCGTTGAATGACGCGGGAGACAACGGACTTTATGAATAATGACCTGTTATATGTTTAGGTCGTCATTGCGTTGTAAAAACTGTGACGCAGTATGATGTGAGGATATATACATCAACTCGCGACTGTTGAAGGTCGCCTGTTTGGAGTTCTTCTATATATTCAGGCTTACTGGATAATATTTTATTACATTTGGTTAATAATTAAATTATCAATGTTACTCAATTACTAGGAAAACGCCATATGCGTTGTTAGACGAGCGGATAGTAATAGTATGGGTAGTAATGGTTAAGAACTGCTTCGAGTGGTACCAATTTAGCACATTTCATATTTTTTCTTCAAAATGGCTGACCCGATCAAGCTGAAAATTTTCAGAAATAGGTATCAAAATGTAATTCAACTTCACGCAAAATTTCATTTTTTTGGGAAAATAAGAATATTTTCTTTTTTTCCGTCATGTTATTCTAATGGGTATTTTTGAAATTTCTAAAATTCATAAAAAAAAGTTACCCCCCGATAATGCTACAAAACTTTACAGTATACAGTTAGATGAGGAACCATATTGAAAAAAAGTTTGAAGTTGATAGCTGTAGCCGTTTGACCTGTGGAGAAGCGACAAAAAAACATGAAAAAAAAAAACATAAAAACGAACACCAATTTTTTTCAGTATGTCAAATTGAATCCTCGCTAAAGCTCGTCTAATCAATGTTCAAGATATAGAACAAACATTGGACATCACTCTTTTTTGGGAAGAACAGTCAGAGATTGGAATAAACGGTCGCAAGTGGATCGAACAAATTCTTGCAATCAACGGAAATTCCTTTATATGTAATCACGAATTAAACAAGGATATACACGACTACAATACCAGGAGAAAAAACGACCTTCATTTACCTGCCCAAAAGTTAGCTTTATCAAAAATTAGTCCTGCAAACTCAAGTGCTGTATTATTCAAAGAACATGGATGTGCGGGGCTTAAAGATAGCGCTTAAACAAGAACTTTTAACGATCTGTCCATACAGTATTGGAGACTTTTACAACATGACTTTGTGTAACTTATGTATTTTTATTCTCAAATATTGTATTCAACATTTTAATTATATTTTACTATTTTTATAACGCATTCAATAAATTGTAATATAGTTCTAATGAATAAAGCATATATTATCATTATTATTATTACCATTGTTATTATTATTATTATTATTATATTCCAAAGTTGTAAATGAATAATTACAATACAATACAATGATTAATACTATATTATTATTACTTTTAGAAAATGTTCAATTTAGACGCTCCTATGAAATATTTATAATTGTTTCTATATTTTCATTATTCTTTCATCTCAATCGAACACCCCTTTATTTTACTAATGGTAACGCCCAATTATTAAAAATAACGAGAAAAAAAAACTGTTCCAAATTCATTAAAATCGGAAAAATTGGGGAAAAGGCCAGAAGTATTAATTTCGTTATAAAAATTGGAGAGAATTAAAGCAATTATTATAAAAGAGTTGAGAGAATAGCAGTCGTGAAAGATACTTTTTGAAAATGTAACGATTCAATGAATAGATGGTGAAGAAGGATAACAACGCTCTTTCTAGCTGATTATTTTTTGGTCAAGTGTGGAGGCTGGGGAGGGGGGGGGGGAGGGGGAGGGGGGGGGGGGGGGGGGGGGGGGGGGGGTAATCACTGTGAGTAAAATTAACTCACAATCAATCTACAGTGATAACTATTTCTCTATGTATGTTAATTTTTAACTGATCAGTTTCAAGAAATATAGATTTGGAATTAAATAATATTGAGTAGTATACTACTACCTAGAGAATATTTCCTATTCAATTAAATTTATCTAAATGATGTTTCCAAATCATTAAAAAATTTTTTTTTGTAAATTTGAGAACTGTTGAATTAGTTACTTCATTTTTCTGAGAGATTAATGTTTGTGGCCAACTGTTACATAATGATTCAAGGAAAAGTGGATGGGGAGAGAATTTACTCGAAAATATATTAGCTGAAGCCAGTTGAAATTGATGACCCCATTTCCCTATACTTGATTCACGTTTTTACCAAACATGAGAATGTCAATGAAAAATGAAATTTTTATTGTCACGTTGGTAGACGAATAAGACAATACGTATGCAGTCCTGTGCTGTTATGTGCTATTGAATGAATGCAATAAATACTAAAAACACACCCCAAGATGAAAGTCAAAGAAGTTGGGACTTCCAAATTTATTATTGTTCAATTTGAATGTAAATGAAATGTCAGGAACAATTTAAGAATAGACAATTATTTTTATTCGATTACAAAATGAGATGGCTGTATAAGCGAAAAAGATTCACGATTCTACTGATTTTTTATTTTTGTTTCATTACTCTTTCGAACAATTTAATTCGATTGTAAAATCAGACCAATCAGAGGTATTATTACATTCTTGATTGAAAATAAGAAAACTCGCAGCATTTGAACTTTTAGTATGACTTTTAGTAGGTCTGTATTTATATATTCTTATAGCATGACTAATTAATTCGATGAAATTTGATTGACATTAGGCCTATTAGCCTACATTTCTATAAAGGGTGATAAAATGATTACGGGATCGATATCACAAAGTGACACAATCGTATATTTCTACTGAATAATACTACTACATTAACTAAAACAGAATAAATGATGAAATATTAATTTTTGTAATTTCTAAAAATGATAAAAACTAATATTTTTCAAAGTAAGGACGATCCTTAGAAATAAAAGAACAGCTGTTGATGACATGAGGACCATCGCTACATTCATACATTCAACATCCAACTTTCTTTTATACTTTCACATTTTTTATTCCTGAAAAGAATAATGTATTATTGTCACCTTTTGTGTGTCGTATCTTTCCCGTTGACTATCACTCACTGATCTTAATGCCTTTCGAGACACATTCTATTCTTGTAGTATAGTTGCTATCGCCGATCTACCGTCTCTCCTATATAATAACATTAACAACAGACGTTTCGAGTCGTCACAAATATGCTGATTGTAATGTTCGTGTACGCTAAGGCATAATAAAGACTACAATTTATAGTATTTTCTTGTTGAGTGTACAATTACAATTGTAACCGTTAAGGCAATGATATTTTGAGTAACACGATATTATAATTCACTCTTCGCTGATAAAACAATTACATTATTATTTGTATTTTTGTTCTGTTACGATCTCGTTTTGACAAGTATTATCTTTTAATATATGTAGGAAATTATAAATGTCTTCAAGATTGGAAAAGAATAATTGCTGGATACTGTGACTTTATATAATTGGATTGTAAGTTTTAATGAAATAATTAATATTTAATTATGCTTAATTGCTCAAACGGAATATTGAATGTAATAAACGTTGAAAAGAAACATAAAATATCAGAAATAAAAAAATACATTTCAAACGTTGTTTTACCAACTGAGCAGGTACAATTGTTTTTCATAATTGTTTTTCAAATTAATTCAACTATCCAGTTTTTAGACAAATCTGTATGAGTCAATTCCACATACCTACTAAAAAGACAATTTCTCGTTAATATATTTTTTTGTGTTCATAAATAAAACGAAGGAAATAATAATCGTACAAATTTCCCCAACACTAGTCATAATACAAAATGAACATTCGAATGTTTTTATAGTCTGTCCGATTTCAAATGTAAAAACTTGAAATTGAACATTGTATTAATACATGTTTATATCAACATCGATTATTTGATACAAATTTGTTGATGCCTAACAAAAGCAAGATATGACAAGGTATATAATCGTCCGGACGGGGCACTACAAGGGCAATCTCACCATCTCAAAAGAAAGAAAGAATTATAATATATCTCATTTAACAAACCGTAAATAACAAACTAATTCGATGAGGGTTAGCGAAGAGTTTCCATCCCACTCTTACGGAGCTTTGTCTGTGTGTTTTTTGTATTTGGTTTTGTTTGTTTGTTTGTGCGCACTGCACAAGTCGCAGGGTTTGACCGATCGACATGAAACTCTTTTTATATACGCAAACTCATCCAACTCAGAACTGTATAGTTTTGGGGTCAAATCGGTGTGACCATTTTTGAGAAACATCATTTCAAAGTTTCCAAAAAACCATAAGATTAGGCTGGGCGGAAAAAATTGAAAAATAAAATCTCTCCAATATAATTCAAATTTTCCTCAAATGTGAACACAGAAATAATACACATTAATAAAAAGTGACGTGTAATTCGGACCAGCCGTTTCGAAGGAAATATTTTAATACATGTTTTTTATTCATAGAAAAGATAGAAATATTAGTGGAAAAATATTGCATTGTTAAATTCACGGCTTCCTAGATCTATTGGCATCGGATGGAGTTCATTTCATATGATCAAGGTGTGTAGCGTTTCGCTCATCTCACAACGCACATTCCGCGTTTGCCTAGTAACTTTAAATAATGATGGGTAATAATAATAGATAATAATAAGATAATGTTAGATTATGATAGCTGATAATGCACATATATAATGAGCAATTCAATCAGTTTCAACCTAACATCATCATGAAACTTATAACAAGCATTCAATATAAATAATTATCACCAACCCTCAATCCTCCATTCACAGCTTCGAACAACCAATGTGCAAACGTATTACTCAGTCAACCACTTCTGAGTACACATGCACTAGTGCATTCACTCATTGACACAGTTGATATAGTTAACCCGTCAGCATTGGTACACTGTACTGTTATCTGCTACCATAATCAAACATGTTAAATCTCGTCAACCGATATAACTAACATTACCAGCTGATAATTGTATAGTAATCAAATTACCTTTACTACACTGACACAGTATAATGGTAATGGTACATACATATGATATTATCACCCCTCAGAACTGCATCGATAGTAGGTGAAAATGAAAATGGTAATGGATATATGATTACTATATTATAATTAAATTGAAATTAAAGAACATCACAACCCTGGAGGTATATTTTGATGAATAATGACGATATTAATTTCCCTAATTTTAGAGAAAACTAGAAATCATCATCTCAATTTCAGAAATTTCAAATAATTTATCTGTCTTCTAAGACCTGTCCCTTTTTATGAGTTGTGACGTAGACATTACGTCATTTACGACATTACGGAGAAGGTAATGGATATATGATTCACTATATTATAATTAAATTAAAATTAAAGGACATCACAAACCTGAAAGTATATATTTAGATAAATAATTACGATATTTATTGTCATAATTTAGAGAGAACTAGAAATCATTATCTCAATTTCAGAAATTATAAATAATTTATATGTCCTCTAGGACCCGACCTCTTTTCTGAGTCGTGACGTAGACATTACTCTATTTTGTTTGTGTTACCGTACAGAATCGAAAATGCCTACGTCATGACTCATTCTCTCTGGAGGATAAACAAATTAATCAAAATTTCTGGTTTTAAGATGACGATTTCTGGTTTCCTTCAAAATGGAGGAAACAAATAACGTCATCAATCATTAAAATTAGTTTCAGGGTTGTGATATCCTCTAACTACGACACACTGAGTTATTAATAATCCTTGTAAGCTTGGATGAAATAAGGATCATATTAGTTAGGACTACCAGACAGTGGATTTTCCATCTTGTCTCTTCAATTTTTGGTTTCGAATATTTTATTGATACTTACATAATAAAAGTTTGGAATTTAACACGTTTTTAAGAACGTGAAAAATGTTCATGAATTGAGAATGTTTGAAATAAAACGAATACATTCAAAGTTGGACAGGCACCTCCACCAATATTTTCATAAACCCGGCACCTCCACTGATATTGTAATTAATAATAGTACTAGGACCCATAATGTATTGAATTATTTCTGTATCAAGTCCAGATGTTGATGATAAATAGATTATTAACGAATTGACAGTCAATTGTTGAAAATTTTACTATTGATTTAAGAAAATAAGTCCAATTTTGATTGTTCTGATTGCAGATTTGGAGGATTTGTATTTCCGGTGTACGAACAACACAGTTTATGTTCTAGATGCCTCAAACACTCAAAGGGTAAGAGAATATAATCACTTATATAAATATTCATCTGTTTCTTATCACCTAGTCTTGCTAAAACACGAAAAGCATGTTGTGAATATAGTTTTAGACATAGTTTAATTATATTGGACCAAAATATTACATTTCTTCAAGTTATCATGTTTTCAGACAAAAACACTCAAGGGCCCGTTTTACGAATAATAAATTCGTTGATCAAGCGATAATGAGTGGATTAGCTTGTTATTACCCTTGGTTACCAAAGTTATTTTTGTACTGCAATTGATTAATTGGCCTAATCAACACATTTTTATTATTGGTAATATGGGACCTAAGCTATATTTTTATTTTAAAAATTGATCATAAGTATTTTATAATATGCTATGTAAGTTGAAATGTTATTGAACATATGTTATCTATTGTAATTCGCTTACTATATGTTATTATATATTCCATCATTTATTCAATTTTCTGAAAACCAATTTATGCCACGGATATGAAATTTTCAAACAGAGCTACGATGAAAATGTGGAGAAAGAAACCTACTCGAAATTAAAAGTGAATCTATTCTAATATATCTAATATTTCATCATACTTAATGTTGATCAATGTAATTCGCACAATATGTTATTACATCTATTATTTATTCACTTATCTGAGAACTAATTTTTGCCACGGATATGAAACAATCTGGATATACTGTTTTTCAGGAGAGTGAAGAAATGGCTCGGCTGTTTGCTACCCCTGCCGGTCGAGCGCTAGTTACCACTAATACGCCAACCCCTGGTAGCAGTTTCGCGAGTCAGCCACAGGACATCCCCGCCAACAATCGAGAGAATCCCGCCAACAATGTCGGTAAAACAAGGCGGAAAGAGAGGCGGAAAGCGTCTAGTGCAGAACTGTACCGAGAGGCGGCGACACTGTTGGGATTAACGTGTACTTTGACCGACAACTGTAGGTGTTTGGAATGCCAGGTACGGTACTTTATTTTCTATTTTCAAAAATGTATGCTTTATGTATAGGCCTATTTATTATTATTTATGTTTTTTTCATTCCCAATTCTTTCACTAGCAAAGTTAGATAAGTGCATATCAACTAGGGCAAAAAAGTGTTGACTTGGTCTTGCCAGGCCCAAGTCCTCTCTCTTCTACTCCTCCTCTTTCATCTCAATTCTTTTCACCAACTCCCTTCATTTCTCTATTTTCTTTCACCATTTACCACTCTCAACTTCACTCCATGACTCCTTTTTCTCTTCAACAGCTCGTCTCACTACAATCTTCCATCTCTCCCTCGGTCTATAATAATTGATATAATTATTATTTATTATAATATAAAATATATTCCATTGTGGGTGAGGTAATAGGATGTACTGTTAAATCATTGTATGTTCGATGAAAACGTTTTTGAGAGACGAGATAACATTAAAAAAAAAAACTTTTTCCGGTAAACATATGAAATTTGAAAACTGATATGAATATTTGAATTATTAATGAATAACGCAGTTCTCTAGATGAATGAAAAATTCAATTTATAAACATCAACTTTCATTTTACAATGATAAAAATAGTCATCACTATTTTTATCTTTGATACATGAAAGTTCCAAGGTGTTACGACCTATCTTCGCCAACGTTACTGTGATGAATTGTTTTTGGTGGAGGTGCCGTGTTTTATACAATGTTGAATAACTGTAATAATACGAATCAATAGATTCATTCCATTCATTTTCTAAACATATAATCATGTTCTCTATGACGTGACAAATATTTGCATGTGTCATTCGATAGATTTTGATTATAGAAATAATGTTTTCGCTTACAAAATAATGAATGTTGCACAATGAAACTACACACATTTATGTGACAGAACTAGAGTTTATTAGATGTATCTTGTAATCACTATTACCTTCATATACGTCATTATGATAAGCGGAATAATAATCACCCATTATCATATTCGTTATATCATATTTATTACACTGACTTTCCAAATGTATCATTATATTATCATTAAATGTTAACAGCTATTACGCACGATATATTATTGAATACGATTCATAAAGAAGGCTTAGCACTATTGAAGGAATAACAATGATCTCTATCTTGATATCTATGAAAAAAATGCAAATTAAATAGCCCAGGGTTTCAGATTAATTTACTTCAATACATATCATATTATCCAGAAAATTGGAAAATTGATGATATATCCTTAATTACATCGAATACTTTCTTTTAATAACATCGAAACTTGATACAGAATCATTGTTCCCCAATTAAGGCTAAGGATGAGAGTAGGATCGTTTGGACGGGGCACCACGAGGGTGATCTCACCACTCCAAAGAATAATTAAGATATGATAACTAATTATAAATAATGAATGAATATTAAAACATAATAACATCGAATACTCAACACAAAAACACTTTTCCAAATTTGATGAGGCTCGATTATACTTCGTTGTGACACAATATTGATTTATTTCGGGTATGTAATAGATGACCACTTTCTAAGCAATATTTTGAGATAAGATAATTTTCTAAACTTACTTTTCCGAAGTACGAACATTGTAAATTTCAAAATTGTGAAATTATCAATTTTACATATTTTACACATTTATAAAATTTGTATATTTTGCTGTGAAGTTGCGCAAATGTACAAGTTCTAATACACAATGTCGTGTATGGGTATCAAAAAGATATGTGCTCATGTAAAATTAGAATCTTGATATCTCACATTGTTGAGTATTCATCTGAAATACCTTTAAATGATATTTCTTTGAATTGTCTCCCGCGCATTGCACTCTTTACGCCTTGATTTAAGGTGTACCCTAATGTTCGTGTTCAACTTAATATATATATATATGTGTGTGTGTGTATGTACGCACTTTGAATATTTCCTCGCATCTTTTTCCCTAATGCATATTTGATAAGTTCCGTGCCTGTAGAATCGCCGGTTCGAAACACCTGACCGATATTCCTATTGAAAACGAAAAACACTCGATCGGAACCTCCAAGACCAGACAACTACGCATGTCATCAAGTCGTACACTCTTGACGTGTAAAATCTCATTCGAAGATAATTTTACATTTTTATTACATTTTTATTTTGATTTACATTTTTATTCCTGTCAAAGTGTATATATCTTGTGTTTCTAAGGTATTGCCAACCCACGTAGTGAATGCAATATATTATCGTTTAATCTAAAAACTGTGTATATATGAGGAACATATATAGCTCGAATGTTGGCAGTGGTGAATATCAAATGCAAAGTGAAATATGGGTTGCTGTAAATGAGATTTTATTCTGGGTTCATAGCCTTTGTGGTATTTTCACACATTTCATGGTAATTTTTGGATTGTGCGTTCGTGTAGGTCTAATCAGAAGTGAGAGAGGCGATTACTAAATTGGTACATGGTATAGGTTTATACTACAATGGTTGTAATTTATGTTTCACCATTCATACTTATATCTCTTGATCAATTTTTATTACACACACACACACATAATATATATATATATATATATATATATATATATATATATATATATATATATATATATATGTATATATATATATATATATATATATATATATATATATATATATATATATGTATATATATGTATATATATATATATATATATATATATATATATACATATATATACATATATATATATATATATATATATATATATATATATATATATATATTTATTTGAGATATTTCTTCGTTTTATTTCATTTTGCACTGATTTTGTGTAACACTACCGGTAATATGTTACACGATTACACGTCAATTTTTATTAATGTCTATTATTTCTGTGTTCACATTTGAGAAAAATTTGAATTATAGACTATTGGAGAGATTTTATTTTTCAATTTTTTCCGCCCTGCCTAATCTTATGGGGTTTTTAGAAACTTTGAAATGATGCTTCTCAAAAATGGTCTGTCTGATTTGATCCCAAAACTATACAGTTCTAGGTTGGATGAGTTTGCGTATAAAAAAAAAGTTTCCCACCTACATGTCAATCGGTCAAACCCTGCGACCTGTGCAGTGCGCACACAAACCAAAAAGAAACAAAAAACACACAGACAAAGCTCGGTAAGAGTGGGATGGAAACTCTTCGCTAACGCTCATCGAAAAATGTTGCTGCGCTTTCACTATTATTCAGTAAATTTTTTTTTGTAAAGTTTTTTGAATAATAAAACTATCTTTCAACCGGTTCCAACAAGTCAGGTGGGAGAGTGTCAAACACCAATTAATTTTTTTTATTCTACTATATTATACACTCAAATCAACAGACAACTTTTCAAACACAAATGAATTTTTCCATGCAACTATATTATAAACCATCATTCACGTTCTTATTTCGAATGTTTCAGAGTCGGTATTTCGAATGTGATGACGAAGAGAATTCTGACCCCGGATTGGCTGCGGGTACACCAGCTCTCCTTGATCACGTGCTCTCTCATCCACTCACATGTGTCCTGCAGTAAACACGCGTCTCAATAATACTACTGTTATATTATTACTCATTTAGTCAACCGATAACTGTGACCTGAACAAGTGATATAACACCTGTCAGATTGTAGCTGTTTGACTAACACCTGTGACTTCATCTCCTAGTTGAACACCTGCGACCTGATGTAATACCCACGATATAGTGATGCCAACCGACTTTATCATAATTTGAAGAAGGTATACCCACTCGCGTCTTCAAAGTGAAGTATTAACGGGGAAAAAATCTTCGTACAGTTTCACTTTCTAGTAGCGCAACTATAGCTTTTATATCGATCTATACACGGTTCAGAAATGCTATACAATGCCACCAGGGCCAGATCTACATCTAGTTCGAATGGGAGTTCCCTGAATCGCCATCAGCAATCGATACCTTGGGCTCTGATTTGTCCACAAGAGATCGCAAATATCGGCCATGTTATTAGTACGGGAGTAGTAGCACCTTCTTCACATAATGATAGTCAGTTGGTATCACTACATAGTGTAATATCGATGAGCTGTCAGAATTGACTCAATTCCTTGACTGAATACCAGTTGTTCAACACCCTCGACCTGGCAGTTACTTAATTGACAGCTGTTATTCAACACCTGTGAGATGAATAACACCTGTGACTTGTCAGCTGTGAACTGAACTTCTTTTAGCTAGCAGCTTTTACCATACATATGTATTAATAACAACGGTAATCTACGAAAACCATGTGAAGATTGTCGCTTTATTGCGAGGGGTTAACAACTCCTGAAATCAGGTGTACACTTGCCATGAAATCCCAAGAAATCCCCTTGAAATCCCTGAAATCCCCTTGAAATCCCTGAAATCACCTGAAATCACCTGAAATCACCTGAAATCCCTGAAATCATCTGAAATCTCTGAAATCATGTCAAATCCCTGAAATCACCTGAAATCCCTGAAATCCCCTGAAATCCCTGAAATCCCCTGAAATCCCCTGAAATCACTTGAAATCGCCTGAACTCACCTGAAATCCCTGAAATCACCTGAAATCCCTGAAATGACCTGAAATCCCCTGAAATCACCTGAAATCACTTGAAATCCCTGAAATCCCTGAAATCACCTGAAATCACCTGGAATCCCCGAAATCACCTGAAATCCCTGAAATCACTTGAAATCACCTGAAATCACCTGAAATCACCTGAAATCATTTGGAATCCCTGAAATCACTTGAAATCCCTGAAATCACTTGAAATCCCTGAAATCACCTGAAATCTTGAAATCTGGAATCAGGTGTACACCAAATTTTCGAGTTGTAAACCCCTCGCTTTATTGGTATCGAACCCACGCTCCCACTGACTGAAGATTCTGGTTCGATTCCTGTTATCGTCACTTTTTACTCTAATTCAGTCAGTGATCCAGAGAGTAAAATGCTGGTTAGATATTCAATGTTCACCACAATACCACATGAAGATGTAATAAACTGAAAAAAAAATCTATTCAATTGAAACTTTCTATGAATAATCCTCCCAGATTTTCTATCTGAAAAAAAGAAATAATATTCCTATTGACCCAGAATAATGGATTCAATTGTGGAATTGTATGAATAGAATCATGAATTGCACTTTAGATACTAATGCCCTATTGAAAGAAGAAAACAAAAGGCTTTTCAAAAACATTCATATTATAATCGATGCTCCAGCGTACTAATTTTATGATAAAATTCAGTTGGGTGTACTGTTTGAGTTCTGTACGACAGAGGCCATATTTATAACTATGGAAATTGATTTTTCTGTTGTTGATTACTGTTATAATTATAGTTCTCAATGAATATGAATTTGTCAGACGTAGGATTTCAGTGAATTTAAAAATCATTTTGTCAATTCGACCTCACTATTCATACAGTCTTAGGTCATGGTGATCTGTTGACTACAAATGTGATATATTGTATAAATATCCCGATTCAAAATGCTTCTATATTTATATAAACTATTCTAAGTTTTTGACCCAAATGATAACTTGGAATATATTACCAAATAATGTAAAAACTACATTGGTACAGGGTAAAATCCCCGCATAATAACTATAAAAAACTTTCAAATAAGAAAACACATTTTATGTCCAAAGCAAGTTTGTTTGGGTTACGAAGGGAAAATAAATAAAAAGATAACGTTAACATAATAATATATTCTAATGCGGAGGAAAAAATTTAATCCGGGGTTCTATAAAAGCAATTTGTATACAACTTTCAAATGTCGAATATATAAAATTAAAATCTCTCTGTTTTGAATTAAATAGGTTCTTAAAACTTCCGTCAATATAGCATATAGCATGTTTCAAGAAACCCTGAGGGGAACTCGGCATACATACATACAAACATACATATATATATATATATATATATATATATATATATATATATATATATATATGTATATATATATAAATATATGTATATATATGTTATTAAATGAAATTCCGGTTGATCGAATAAAGGTTTTATTTATTTGAGAAATGAATAAATAAAAATAACTAATGTTTCGATATGTTCTCACACACCCTGGTAACAGGCACAAAATGAACTTGTAAGAAAATTCGATACCTATATAATGTCTTGGTATCGAATTTTCATACAAGTTCATTTTGTGCCTGTGATATATTTCGGAGCGTATATTATTTCTAAAGTTCATATAATGTTCGGCAGATATTACTCACCGCGTTTTAAGTTGGTAAAACAATTTCGTTCAACTATTCATTGACTCTGACTGATATTAATTGACTGAATTTATTTATGTATGTATGTATTTATTCATTTATTTATTTTCCATTTATTTATTCATGCATTTATTTATTTGTTTATTTATTTATTTATTTATAGTTATGGATGCCGTAGAATTCATTTAGATTCAATTGGTTGAATAATTTTTGCTACAAAAGACGATGTTTACGTTTACAGGCTTGACTCATATTACAATATTCAAAAAATCAGCACAAAATTTAATTATATTATAATATTATATATAATATGATATCATATTATGGTATAACTTATAACACATCAAAATATGTTGTTTTATTAAATCATCTCCAAACATTCGATTCATTTTATTCTATCATTTCATATTAAATTACATCAGATTGTATTAAATTATATTATATTATATCATATCATGTTATATAATGTTATATTATATCATTTTGTTTCATATACCTGATATAATATTATATCATATTAAATTTTATTATATATTATCGAAAAAAATTAAATTATATCATTTGATATTTTAATATATTATTCTGTTTTATACTATGTTATATTGCATAATATTGATCATGATTGGTCGAGGAATTAAGTTTCTATGGAACGAATCAAATATTAATGTGGCATAGGGCCAACAACATGGGTTGAGTATCAATTTATTTAACAACAATACATTATGTTGGTATTCGTATACATATATAGAAACATATAATTAATGTTATTTTATTATATAACACGAAGACGTTGTTACGTACGTACATAAAATGAAACATTTCGTGAAGAAATGTTCACCATTTACTCAAGATTATTATTATAATACATTTAGTGTTAATCAAGATTCACGTCGATGTAATATTGTAACACTGTTTTTTGGTGTGACCCAAACTATCACATTATATACACAAAGATTTTGATTTGAAATATTACTATTAATAAAAGTTTCAACAATTAATTAATTAAGTACATTTGGCACCCTAGTTTTATTACGTATAGCCCTACAAGCAAGCACTGCACACATTTCTGAATAGGCCTCAGTAAGTTTTAATACAACTGTAAGTAAGTTTTAATCAGTAAGTTTTAAGTTTCGTTTTTGTCACCAGAACTATAATATGTTTCAATTACATCATTATTTAAAGTCCTATTAGAGCAATGCTTATGGTCGAACATGTCAGAGTTACAGCATGATATTGTGTGCCTCAAATATATCATTCAATATGCCAACAAAATAAAAAATAGATTGAAACATACACTTTCAGTGATGAATGTTGATAATCATAATGAAAGCCCGAGATAGGTGATTGATTAAAATATCGTAAAACATTTAAATTATGATGATCATCATATAGATATAATAAAAATAAAGAGAGAGTAAATAATAACAAGAGTGCATTTATTATACTTGTTTGAACGTATACAAATTTTATAGACGAGACAAATCGAATCAAATAAGGCGGAATATATAATGAAGGATGTAAAATTAGTCCGTTAAATGGCTCTGACAGATGAACATATACATATTGTTTGAGTGGTATTAATCAAGTTCAGACTTGAAATAGGAGAAGCGCAAATAAGTTTAGTAACAATATAAAAAGTTGAGAATAAAAATCGATAATTCATATTCTCAGCTGTTTAGTGAACAATTTTATAAGCTTTCAAGAATGATTCAATTGCTTTTAAACATTTCTCATTCAAACAAAAATAAAATCGTATTACCGTACCTAATATTATACTGAATACTTGATGTATATTGCATATATACTGTAGAAGACTAATTATCAGAATTAGTGAAAACAAATAGTACTTGTAACTGCGGTCTAACAACACTTAACTGCCTGTTAGAGCTAGTCTCAAGATGTTAATTTGAGCCCAAAGTAATGGAAATAGGTCGTACTTCACAATAGAATGATGTATTATGGAATGTTCAATGGTATTCAGAATATGTATTTCATTTGAATTGTACCTCCAATTTTAAACATTCACACCACTCTCTGCTATCAGTAATAATTTACCTATATAATGAATGACTTACATATATATATATATATATATATATATATATATATATATATATATATATATATATATATATATATATATATATATATATATATATATATATGTGTGTGTGTAATCATCACATTTATCCGTGAACAGCGGAAAGAACACATTTACTATCAATATCATAAATATTTGGGTATTTTATTTTATATTTTTTTTTGTGTAAGTCTTTAATAATGATTGCTACTTCACTCAAAAATTACTCTATTCGAATTCCAAATTCTTCGTAATAATAAGGTTTTGCTACAAATTCTGAAGTATATCAGCCATATGGCATTAACAATATAGAAAATACTTTCTCTATATAGCATACAAAAACGTCATAAAATTTCCAATTGTCTATTCTTCATTTTTGACGTATGTTAATAATAATATCGTACATAAAAAGGTGAAAAATTATAAATCGATTCAGCAAAATATCAGCCATTAGGAAAAAGCTCGAATGTATTGAAAATCTTGCTTGTTAGAAATACTGAAGCCTCATTCATGTATATTGTGACCTAGTTGTGAATGATCACTCAACCCAATTCTGTCTTATTTTCAATTTGTCGTTCATTAGTATATTTGAGAGTAAAATCAGCATTTCACTATTTAGTGAATGAATTTCATCAAATATTATGAATTACAATCATGTAAGTTTTACTCTACTATTGGGGATTAAAGGTTATGACAGTTGAGTTACGACAGTGATGACGTACCTGAATGAGACCCTGTCGTGTTTTAACGGCTTCAAATTTAAAACTGTCAGATCGCCCTTTTATTGACCCATTTATACAACTAAATGCGTACACTCAAGAGTCCATGAGAGTTGATTTAGCGGAATTTCAGTTTTTTGGTGAATTTTTTAACGGTATAAGATAAAGAAATTCTGAAAACGAGGAAACATAGATTTTTTTTATACCTTCAAGATGGTGTAAATAATGACTATTTATCTTAAATAGCCTCTTTGTCAGGTGTATACGCTTAAAAAAACATTTTTAAAACGTATACGCCTGATAATTGTGCGATGTGAAATTAATAGTATCACTTACACCATCTCCAAGGTATTAAAAATATCTGGGTTTCCCTGTTTTCAGAATTTCGATATATTGCACCGTTCAAAAGTTATCAGCAAAAAACTGATATTCCACTAAATGAACTTCCATGGACCCCCTAAGACAAACATATCGCATGTTAGTGTCAGTATTAAGCGTTGGTTCTGGCATTGCATTGTGATTGGGCATTGAGGATTGATTCCGAAAGTTCATACATCAATAGTAGACACAAAAATTCGACTCGAAGACTTGAAAACAATTTTAAATTTTTCCTATTTAATTATATAGCCTTGCAAATGTAAGTAAAACTAAATAATGAATATAAGTTCTCTGCATGGACATTAAGAATATCTGTGATTCTACCAAATTGAAGTTTTCGTACATTATACCATAGAGTGATGAAGTTTTTCGTCCTTAATCTATGATTATATTCTTCAAAAGGTATCACCAAAAGGATGATTTTTCTCTGAATCGATTTTCATTTGTTTTTCATTTTAAAAGGGCAGGGTTGGATTAGAAAATGATTTTTTGGCATTATGCCTCACCCGTATTTGATTAAACTGTATTCCTCTTCGATATCGATCATTCGATATATTAACGTATCGACATATGGATGGATATTGACTTATTCTGTTTGTCGTTACTCTTGAAAACTGCATTCATGACTGTGCCGTTGGATGAGCGAGTAACGTGTGCATTTAGTAACATTTATTTTCTATTGTAGCATCTCAATTGATTTCGCAAAACTTTATAAAAAAAGTCTAGTGTTTCGAAATGAACATTTCATAATTTTTTTCCAAAATTGGGTGAGATATTCAATCTCACTTACAAATAAAAACGTTTCATTTTTGTATAAATTTGATGTTCAATTCAACAAGAATATGTAAAGAAGTCAATATAGGCTACAACTTACAGGTCGTCGCCTTGAAAAATAACAAGTTTCACCCTGCGATTTGGAGTTTTCTCTTCCTTCGTTTTCTCTACAGATTAACAAAAAATATTTCTCTTCCCTTTGTTCGTCTCATATCATATCATCTTTTGTAAAACTAACAGAGTTTAGTCTGGACGTTGAATTGATCTATTTTGTGCGTTTTTCAATGTTTTACTCATATTTGTATTGAATAATCAAAACAAGAGTTATTATACCAACTTCACGTAGATAAAAGTGATTGGTCACATAGATTTACTTGTATCCACGAGAGATGTAGTAAAAGTTACTCGAAAAAAAACGACAATGTCAGTATTACTCGCTGCAGCTTTCAACATTCAAGAAATATATAACCGTGTTTCCAATCTCAAATATCGTCTAGAATATCATTAACACTTAAAATACTACAGTCTACAAAGCTAACTGTAATATTTGATATCTGTTTTGTTTGTATTCAGCCTCCATCTCTCGTGCACACAAGTATATCATCTTCTTCACCCATCTCACTTACTCTAGTACCTCCAGGGTATTCAGAAGCCATAGGGTTAGTGAAAACAAGCATCATTCGTTACCATGGCGACCACGGAATTAAGTTTTCCGCGCAGGTTTTTCAAGTTGAGATGAATTTCTCTAATATGTGCGTGTGACCATGCCATTAGACGCTGTTGCGTCTTGAGAAACATGTGTTCATAAGATGTTGCATGCTGTACCATGCATCACTTCTGAGATGAACATGGGCGTCCCGGCGCCTAGACCACCGTCGGTTTTCTCGTGCTCGTTCAAGTCGTATTCACAGTCGAAATAGTTACTCTGAGGAAAAATGACAGGTTTGTATGTTAGGTTTGTATACTATAGTAATTTCCAGTGACTTATTCTTTTTCTAAACTAGGCAAACGCAGGATGTGCGTTGTACGATGAGCGAGATGTCTATATAAAGTATAATCGAAAACTCTACAAACCTTGATCATTTGAAATGAACTTCATCCGATGTCAATGAATCTAGAAAGCCGTGACTTCGACAATGCAACATTTTTCAACTAATATTTCTATCTTTCCGATGAATAAAATACATTTATTATATTATTTTCTCCAAAACGGCTGGTCCAAATATCGAACCAAATTTTTATTTATGTATATTATTCTTGTGTTCACATTTGTGGAATATTTGAATCGTATTGGAGAGATTTTTTTTTCAATTTTTTTCCGCCCAGCCAAATCTTATGGGGGTTTTAGAAACTTCTAAATGATGTTTCTCAAAAATGGTCCAACCGATTAGAACTCAAAACTATACAGTTCTAAGTTGGATAAGTTTGCATATAAAAAAAAGTTTCATGTCGATCGGTCAAACCCTGCGACCTGTGCAGTGTTTACAAAAAAAAAAAAAAACGCACAGACAAAGTTCCGTAAGAGTTCAGTGAAAATCTTCGCTACGCTCATCTAATAATTAAACCTGTCCACACTACATCCATACCTGACAATCTAAACACCGGCAATGATCACTCATTTTACACGTGATTCCCCATTGAGCCGCCACAGCCCTGTATAGCTCTTTACTCGACTTGTGTATGATCTCTTGCCGTTTCACTACTGTTGTTGTTGTTGGTGTTGTCGTTGTTGTTGCTGTTGTTGTGTCTTGTCGCTGTTTCTCATTGGTCGAGTCGTCGTCAATAGGTGTCCGGGCGCTTTCGGCCTGTGCAGCGGCCAAACGAGTCTGAAACACAAATACAGGCTTCTGTCAAATGACGTCATAGTTTGTTGTGGAAGAACGGCAACATTGCTCATCAGTTGGTATTAAGAGTCCGTGGCAGTTGATTTAGCGGAATATCAGTTTTTTGTGATTACTTTTGAACGGTATTATTATTAGACGAGCTTTGGCAAGGATTCAATTTGACATACTGAAAAAAATTGGCGTTCGTTTTTTTTTTTTTTTTTTTTTTTTTTTTTTCATGTATTTTTGTCGGTTCTCCACAGGTCAAACGGCTACAGCTATCAACTTAAAACTTTTTTTCAATATGGTTCCTCATCCAACTTAGATCTGTATAGTTTTGTGGCATTATCGGGTCGTAACGTTTTTTTTTATGAATTTTAGAAATTTCAAAGGTTACTAGGAAAACGCCATATATGCGTTGTTAGACGAGCGGATAGTAATAGTATTGGTAAAAATGGGTAAAAACTGCTTCGAGTGGTACCAATTGAGTACATTTAATGTTTTGTTTTCAAAATGGCTGACCCGATCAAGCTGAAAATGTTTAGATTTGTGTACCAAAATGTAATTCAACTTCACGCGAAATTTCATTATTTTGGAAAATAAAAATATTTTCTTTTTTCTTCCGCCATGTTATTCTAATGGGTATTCTTGAAATTTCTAAAATTCATAAAAAAAAAGTTACCGTCTGATAATGCCACAAAACTATACAGATCTAAGTTAGATGAGGAACCATATTGAAAAAAAGTTTGAGGTTGATAGATGTAGCCGTTTGACCTGTGGAGAACCGACAAAAAAACATAAAAAAAAAAACATAAAAACGAACATCAATTTTTTCAGTACGTCAAATTGAATCCTCGCTAAAGCTCGTCTAATTATTGAATTATTTTTATTGATATCTTGCAATTGCACATAAATGCGCGGTGGCAAGTTCCCTATCTATCCTATCCTATCGCCTCCCTAACTTTCTGACGGAATGGCTTCAACCCTATTTCATCCCCCTCAAATATACTTCTACTAAGCCTATTCCAATCCCTACCTGTCCTATTCAAGAAAGAGAACTCACCTACATCCAATCTAGCCCCGTTTATAACTACCGCTCTATCATGACTTCGCCTACGAGATATCGAAATCCTGACAAAAAGGAAACACAGATTTATACCTTCAGGATGGTGTGAGTAATAAATTGTAATAACTCGCGCAATGATCTAAGCTGTGATTTTACATGATTGTTGATTGCGATCAAGAAATACGTTCAGGGACTCGGAATATATTTTGTAATAATGTTTCAAATATTAACTTTGGTTTTGGTGGAGGAGCCAGGTTTTGTTTCAACTCTTCTTGCTATGGTGCAGGTTGTACCAACTTGTATTTACTTATTATTGAGCTAATTATTAGTTGAGGTACAGAAATGACATATAATTACCAAGGATGACAACAAGTTAATTTCATAGTTATTGCTCTATTCACTAATTATTATTACTCGGCATTCGAATTAATACTGATTCAAAATATTGATAATTGATTCATCCAATATTTATTACATCTTAAACTCATTTATGAGATCCCAATATGATCTGAAACATTTTTTCTACTCTATAACTATAACCCAAGGATAACTAGATTATTTTCAATCTTATTTTCCTATCTTTTGACGAATTACGATAAAATGGTGAATCGAATTCCTTTTGATGAGTCAACTCATATTGATGATTTGAGTTCACGATACCGCTCAGCCGTGTTTGTACATGAGAGATTCCTGAAGGGTCCTGGTTCATACCTCTGCCAGGACGTGCTCGTAGGAAGGTGGCGGCGACGACGGGATAGTGTCCAGAAGCTCCCGAGGGTTTGTAGGGGACGTCTGTCGCATCTCTGTACCGTTCCCAGTACTCGTTCTTCCGCAATTATCCATTATGATTAACAAGTTTGAGACTCAATTATTATATTGTTAGTACACTGAGTATATGTCCTATTTTATCTGGCTGTTTGGTTTTCTTTGGTATTTTATTTTCTTATGTCTGTGAAAGAAGAAATGCAATATTATATTTTGGTGGATAAGGTGAAAAAAGTGGAGAAATGATGATAGGTTTTGAGAATTAACGGAGAATATTTTTTCAGCAAGTGAAATTCTAAAATGAATAATATCGAGTATTTTCTCACTAAACAGAATACTTGATCAAGCCTCATATTTTTTCATTTATTCCTAGAGAATAAAAATCTGCTTTCAATTGTTACACATATTTTTGATTCAGTAATAAAAAAAACAAAAGATTCGCTTCACATATTCCAAGAATTACATAAAAAAATAATTCGAAAAATATCAATTCAGCACGTGTCTTTAGCACGTATATTATAGGAAAGATTATTATAAACATATTAAAATGATGTAATATACCAATAAATAAATTAAAATATAATTATATTCATATTTAATCATTGTGAAATAGGTGAAAGATGGTCACATGCAGCGACCTACCAGAACCAGAGATATTGATCCCTATAAAGAAGACTAACCCCTGCCTTTAACCCACTTTCCTCCCACCCTTCATCGTTCCTTGGTTGCCGTGGTTACCACCTCTGACAATATACATGATACCGACACACGACTCGCGTCTTTTCATAAACATTGTTACATTTATTATTCCAATTATTCAATAATCAAATAATTACAAGAGATGCAATCCCGTTGATAAAATGTAATCGCTATAATAGAGTGTGCTCTCGGTTGATCGAACTATAGCTTTGGATAATGTTTAAACATCGAGATATTTTATCAATATAAATGGTAGAGATCTATTTATTTCATATTTTGTTGATTTAATACTTTCGCATTTTTCATTTATACGCCGTTCTATATGTATTCTACAGTAACTGTAACACACAACATTTTGTTTTCATTGGTTAATGTTTACCTGATATTTAACACAATAAATAATATCTAAAATCCTGTCATGGGGAGAAAAATATTTCTTCCTAATATCCTATTGATCATTAATCTAGCGATAATTGAAAAAAGATATGTAAGGTTATTGTTTTTCACTAAAGGCATATAACTTGATAAATATTAATTTGAAATTTCTATTTCAATCAATGAATTAATAATATATTCACAATTGTGATAGAACTGTTTTAAATCTAGGTGACTATATAAATGAACAATTTTATTTTGTTACACCGGTATTGAAAAATTGGATGAAAGTTTGATAGATCTATCGTTATTATTTCATGCACTATAACACAATCGTATTGAAACGTTTGTAACAGAGGTTTTATTTAATATAAAATGATTAATTGGTTAGTAGTTTGCATTCGAAACAGTTTTAATTGATATTGAAAAGAGTACCCTTGAGAGTAATTGAGTTATTGTCCCATTAATCAACAGATCCCCGGCGAATCCCAAGGAAGCATGACCGAAATCATTTGATATTAAATATAATAATTCAAACCGTAATTTATCTCTCTGAGAGCAATTGAATGTGGGTTATAAGTTGTCTTTATAATGCAAACAATAACCAGGCTTGACGATTGATATAATTTAGAATGTTCAAGTTTTCGTCGGGATTTGGTTCCTTTTTTTAATAAAGTACATTCATACTAATATTGAAATGACTTTTTCTGTTGTCAACATTTTATAATTAAAAAATCCAACTACAGATCTATAATTGGTTATCAATAAAACAAAATCATGAGTGTATATAAATGAAAGAAGATATCAATTAATTGTTATAATTTTTTAATCTCACTAAGAAGACTATTGTTGGATGTGATATGATTTTATTCTATCAACTAATTATAAAATAATGATACCAAAATAAACTAATATCAACATCACTGAAATAAAATAATATTTCTGGAAAGGTGTATAATGAAAAAATAAGTATAGAAAATAATTATTCGATATTTTTACTAAATTAAAATGAGTAAACATTTCACGCACGACTAAACTCTATCAATAATTATAAAATAATTATATTTTCGTTAGAGTATTGATCTCGTTCTTGCAACGGTCGGCCCGAACCATATGCGACGTTCCTCTTACAACTGGAACACGGCACAATCCTAAATACATGATCTTCTTCCTCTACGAATCACTTCTTGCATTCACTTATGATCTATCAAATCACACAATCTTTCGACTTACCGTACTGTTAAACTATTGTGTTCTTGTGACGTTTAATTGGAAGTTATTCGACTTGGTTGACACTTGCACTAGGGTTTGCTTTCACCGTTGTTACGTTGTACACGACGCATGGGCGCCGCTACGCTATTGCTACCTAGCGGAGACGTCGGGAACTATCTGACATTTAGTTCACTGCTATGTAATTGACAGATCATGTAAATCTGATTATGTAGTGTATTTATAAACGTAAGTTATCATTGAATGAATATTTCAGTTTTGAATCTTTAACAATGCTGAACACAAGCGATGTGTTTAATTATTTATTTTGAATCTCTTAACAATTTATTTGTTCAATAGCAACACAGAATAATTTATAAAAGTGTATGAAGTTATTCATGCAAGACTAAATGATATAATGATGATTCAATTATAATGATGCAAAGATGACAGCAACTCAAAAACAAACAAAAAATGAAAGAATAAATATTAACTGAACTGCAGGTACTAGAAAATTGATCTACTATACAAAAAGTATAAAGTTAATTGAAGATGAGAATAACGACAATATTTTCGATCCTTCGTATATTATTGAATTCCGTGTAATTAATTATTGAATTATCCCGAGCCCAATCAAATTATCTAGTGAACATTTCTTTCTCTCAACTCAAAAGACAATAATTAATCCAGTTTCGTTGTTATCCAAGTAGTATCTGGTATAGTCGGTTAAAAATTACTTCATTTTTCTACATCTAATTGTGAACCTGATCAATACCTTATTTGAATCACATTGTTGGACTTAATTCAGTCTTTGCTCAGCTGTTTGCTATCTTTGTTTTTCTATTGATTGCTACGATGTCGAAGCGTCGATTACTTTCCATGTCCGATAAACTGTGAACTACCTCGCATAAGCCTTCTTGTATCCTCAACGTATCAGCAATTACGTAGACTTAGTTTTAGTAGTTGATGATAAGCAAGTAATCACTCTGACGGTAACACAGAACATGTGCAAGGTTTTCGTAATTATTGATGTTGTTTTCTTACTCAAATTTGTGTAGGTTTTTTATTTACAAATATTTTGTGTGATACTACAAACGAAACAATCTTGCATCGGTATGAAATGAATATAATGTTATATTGCTGGTTATAGAGTTACTTCATAGAGCTAATCTTAGAAGTACTAATCCACCAACTATTTCCTAATCCTAAGGAACCAAGTTAACAAACAAGTTAATACGTCATAACTATTGCGTAATCCACCATAACTATCAATTCGTAAAACAGGACCTTAGTGCCTGAATAACCATTGTGGTTGGGAGTAGTTCTAACTGGCAGTTTGGAGTTGTTATTACCATGGTTACCCATGCTAACTCTCAGAATAAGGCTTACTGGACTTGGTAATACCGGGCCTCAATAAGGTAAAGTTATTCACTTACAGAAGTTTAATATTATTTTAATTGCGAATTGAATTGAACTATGTTATATTTGGCCCCAAAACGTCCGTATGGATAAGAAATATGAAATAAGTCTGATCAATAAGATAAAGTTGGTATGAATGAAGTGTCAAAGAGTGAAAAGCGGTCACTCTAATCACTTTTGGTATTTGAATAAATACAACTTCAATGTTTTAGAAATTCAGCAACTAGCATGTATATCTTTTGGTAATTTTTTATTATACTGATGAATTCTAGTTTAATTCGTGTTGAAATATCTCATGTTAAAATGACATAAATTCATATTAGTAACACTAAAAAATTATTTCATATATGCCATATCATTCAAATCTATTTTTAATATCTTAAAACACATTCAGTCATATATTTTCCCGCCCATAAATCTATCCAGTTAATCCCCACCCACACCCCCTTCCCTATCCAACCGACCATTCAAATCAATACCAACCAATAACAACAAATTATTCTACAAAGCCTCTAATTGGACCGTTATTTTCGTATTTCAATGAGAAGTATATTATTTGTATGAGAGAGAAAAAGAGCGACCGAGCGAGAAAGAGAGGTAGGGGTAGATGGTGGCGCTACTGAAATCAATGCGGACTGAAACCCAACTAGATGACACTGTGTGTTCCATCCGACACTGGACCAGTTTTCATAGGGAACCGTCTCTCATGGATGAGTGTTTCTGTTAGGTTTTAACTGTCAGAATGTTCGTATGATCGTTATTTTGATACTTGTCAGTGAATCTTAAGAATGTCGAGATAAATAACTTAGTGCAAATACGTGGCCACGCTGCTATGAAGGTTTGGTGAGTTGATACTATTCTCTTACTATAATATTCCTGACATTTTCGTGAATGAAATCCACTCTGATGGCCTATTTTATCTGTGATCGTTTTATTGAATTATATATTTCAATTTGTGTTATCACTTATTCGTGATGGTATCAATTAATGAAGATTTCAATCTTTATTCAGTTCTCAAAATTATATGATTTATTATATGTATCGAGATAATTTAATTTAATTAAAACATGTTCCTAAATCTTAGTCTAGACCTAGCACCAAACGGGTCAACAAAATACACCAAATTGGAAATATTGTTAATTATAAGAATGTTAATGTTTTTATAAGAATGTTGTATGATTAGTAATTAATATATTAATGTTTAAAAGAAATATTATTTTACAACAGTTTCCTGAACATCTTAATCGATTGATGAGAACTCAATTATGATCTGATTATGGCCACTCTCTCTCTCTCTCTCTCCTCACTCTCTCTTACTCTCTCTCTCTATACATATATATATATATATATATATCTCCATCTCTCTGAGACGATTTTCCAAATAATACATAAACATTTTATCACGGAGGAAATTCTATAAAATTACCTTTTATGGTCCATTGTTTGCATGAGCACAAACTATAAAAATATAACACAAATAAAAAACCTAGTAATCTCTCTCAGTAAAGTGAATATTAAACGAGTTTTTAACAAAATGACCTCATACACCCGTCTACCTTACCAGAGTCATTACTCATCAGTGACACAAATGATCTTCTACTATCTAATGGATGAACCAATCTGGCAGAGAATTTTATCGACCGAGTTTTATTTCTTTTTAGGAATTGTCCTTCGTTTCCGAGGAGAAGAATCTTCTCTCTGTTTTTATTGTTTTTCGTTTAACTACTGGCACTACTAACGAGTTTAAAGCTTCGCTGAAGGAGTGGACTGAATGATGAACGAACAGAATTATCTGTAATGATGAAAGATGGACGTGTTGAGAGTTGAACTATTATCAATACGAGTTGTGTTTGAAAGTTTTGAAAAGGAATTGAAGTAGAAGTGATTGTTATTGAAAGGAATGCAAGCGAATATGATCATTTTTTATTTATCTTGTATTATATATTATTTACTTTTTATTGTGTATTGATTGTTTTTGTTGATGATTATCATCATCGTTTTTTTTGTTTTATTATTTACACTTTACATTTAACATATATATATATATATATATATATATATATATATATATATATATATATATATATATATATATATAATAAATCACAGCAAATAAAAACAACCACTACATCCATAGTATCCCACAAAAATCGTTATGATCACTATCATCGTATTCTTCACGATGCCTTATATAAATTTAATGAATTCAATATTGAAGAATTTTAAAAACAGAACAGCAAATAACTGACGATGCAATTCTGTTTGTTTAATTGTACTATTATTACTTCTGGTTATGTATAGGGGCATTTCCCATATATTTCAGTAATCAGGTTATGTATAGGCATTG
>OU015470.1:5611770-5768294 GCA_907164805.1 Brachyptera putata | reverse complement strand
AATTAAGTACATTCATATTTTTAACCTAAGTTTTAATTCTCATTTTGACTATCCATATGAATCAGATTTCAACCTTACTCTCACTATGTATTATGTGAGACAATGTAATTTTCAAATTGGATGAAAATGAATAAATTAAATAAAATAAATTATATTGTAATAACTGTCTCAGTAGGCCCCTATAATCTTCCTCCATCAAATTTTCATACATCGTTACTCTCTCAGATCAAATTATAATAAAATTTGCGAACATTTCATTATTTGTTCATATGATTTCATTAAATACGTATGAGTTTTACTTTCAATTGCTTCACAAAAAACTATAATTTATCTCAATTGGAACTATCTCACTTCATCAAAACTCATCAGAAATACATATAGGCCTAGATCAACAATAAATCAACTTCAATTAAATTTTAGAATGAAATATTTCTCATTTTCAAACATTTCCAAATTAATGTACTCCTTACTGCACATTTACAGATTCACATCATATTTCCTCTATTTTAATATTCTAACCTATAAAACAATGATACGATAAATATAGCTCTTATTGTAATTAGAAATCCCTCCGTTTCATTTTGACAATAAGTTTCCATGGTAACTTGCAAGTTTTCTGTGTTCAAAGTTATGACGGTCGTAAATATAACTCATTAATAGTTGCGGTGCTATATCTTAATGATGGGGGGTTGTTATTGTAAAGGGTAGTAGTTACGTGTATGGAGTAAGTGAACATAAATTGGTCTTGTCAAACTGTATCAGAAGCATACACCTGGTGTCTATAGTAGAGCTGTGGCTAACTTGAGGGATGGGAGTGTTTTTTTTATACTACTATCTTAGTCAACGTGATACTGGTACAGAGTATGCTTATTGAGGTTTTTGTTTATAAATATCGAAAGTTGATATGAAATCATTGTTTTCCAATCAAAGTCAAGGATGAAAAGTATGATTGTTAGTGCTACTTTTGCTGTTAGGTTACTTTTTTTATACTACTATCATAGTCAACGTGATACTGGTACAGAGTACGCTTATTGAGGTTTTTGTTTATTAATATCGAAACTTGATATGAAATCATTGTTTCCCAATCAAAGTCAAGGATGAAATCTATGATTGTTAGTGCTACTTCAGTATCTATGGGGATGTATGTAAATGTGTAATAATGTAAAATACATATTCATACCTATTGATACTCATACCCATATTGGCATTTATTAATATGGTGATCAATAAAAATGGAAAAAATTATAAAAAAAATATAGAAATTCAAGTGTACGATTTACTCATTGGTATCAAATATTAAATTCATATTATTATTCATATCTATGTTAATTAATCTGGAGTCAGGTTTATTGGACTACTTGTATAGGCCTAGAGGCATTCTTGACACAGTCTCACAATACGATGGTTAATAGTGAATAATAAACCAAAATTCATCTAAAATAGAAAAAAAAGAATATAATTAATTATAATATATTCATCACTTATAAAAAAATGCGTGAATCATTTCGTTACACTTGAGCATTCTGAAAAGAATAACTAAAATGACAGATTACTTTTCTTCTTTCCTCGCATATATTTCAAGCGCATAAAAACCTTCTATAGCCTTTGCCAAAGTTGAAAAGAACAAACGTGTCAGATTTCTCTTCACACACACACACACACACATATACAATGAGGCTGTGTTTAATCTCCTCTATCACATGCAACTCTTCAACGGCTCGGTGGCTCAGTTGATAAGAGCTATAGTTCCAAGCGTCGCCGCGAGCCACGTGTCTCGGAACAACCATGGCATACTTGATTGCTTTGCTTTGATGGCCGACAGTGCTTGTGGAATTTATGTATATTTAAATTATACTTGGAGATAGTTTTACGAATTCTCTAACTATTGGTTAAGGTACGAAAATAACATATGTAACCAAGGGTGATAAGTTAATCCGCTAACTATTGCTTAATCTACTAAGGCCCGGTATTACCAATTCCAGTTAGACTTTATCTGACAGTTGGTGAAAACAAATAGCATGGTTAACTATGGTGATAACAATTTTAAACTGCCAGTTAGAGCTACTCCTACGTTGGTAATACCGGGCTCAACTATCAATTCGTAGCACTGAGCCTTATTTACATATAGACCTTAGTATTTTAATCCAAGATTGTTACACCACAATATACCCATTATATATATATATATATATATATATATATATATATATATATATATATATATATATATATATATATATACATATATATACGACGAGGATATACCCGACGAGGAGGTATTTTTCAGTGATAATAATAACCGTCCTATCAACATCACGTGCTGTACGTTTCACCATAAAGCCATGTACTCATATATATATATATATATATATATATATATATATATATATATATATATATATATATATATATATATATATATATAAAACATATGATTTTTTTTAAATTTATACAACGGGAAGCTACATTTACTTTTCGTATAGTTCAATTCGTTGAGAGGTAGTGGTATCTCTTCTAACACTTGGATCACAATCATGGTGAGCTCAGTGTATCAGCTGATAAGGTAGAGGCAGTTCCAGGCGTTGCCACTAGCGCTGTGTATTGCTGGTGTAGCATGACCATAGTATTCATGAGTGCCCTAAGTAAGTTGCATGTATTTTCTTTGTGTTAAGTATTTTTCTTCCTGCCGAAATCATTGAAATATATTTCTCAACTAGCTGACTAGGCAAACGTTGTTCTGCCATCGAAGTGATTTGTAGTGAGTGTTGGTTGTTAATGTGAAAATAAGGTGCTGGAAGGCGAATTAGACGCTATCTAGCGTGTACCCCCGCAAATGTGCGGACCTTGAGTATGCCGGCAATGTCAATGCCGCAATACCGGCAATGTCATGCCGGCAATGAGTATGGGAACAATGCCATTACTGGTGTTGTCCTTGAAGGGCCAATTTTTTGGATATTGCTCATAGGAGAAAGCTCGGCGGAAGATCTCGTATACTTTAGGACCTTCTACCAACCCTATCGAATGTGCGTGAGGAATTTCACGACACTCGGTCGAGCCGTTTCGGAGGAGTTCATCCTCTAACATGTGACACAAGCTTTATTTCTTAATAATCATGTTTTCTCCAGTGTTACTATCTCTAGATGGCAGAGCCATCACATCACGTTCATTGGGGGACGCTGAAGAGCATATAACGGAATAAAATAGACCCAGTCGTGTCACGTGGGCCTCGGGGTAAAAACCCAAACCCATGGCACACAACCGAGTCGATTTTATTCCGGTATACGTTCTTCAGTCCATTGTTGACGAAAATATTTCAATGAAAGTGAATAATTGTGAATAGTTACAAAGAGGGACAAAGAAAGAGTAGATTATATTAATCAGTATGAATCTACAGCTGACATTGTATACCAACTTGTCACTTCAAAAATCAGGATTCAGAGAAATACCGGCACATGCAGCGCAGTGGTTAACGCGCTCGCTTCATGTGATCCGGGAGACGAGGGTAATCTCGAACCCGGTTCGATCCCCGCCGCCGACCATCTTTACAGGAGTTTTTCATGGTTTCCCTCTGTAGTCCAGGCAAATATCGGGATGGTTCCTACAATAAGTCGGCCATGACCGCTTCCCTCCCACTATCCTTCTCATTACCCAAGAACCTTCATCTCATCATCCCATCATCTCATTAATCAACCATCCGACGCCATTAGATCTGCGCTATCATAACATTGCGTCGATAAACCCAATATAAACAAATAATATAACACAACTATATTAAAATTCTTGTTGGCAGAATGTTCAGACAACATTTTCCCCTTGAAACCATCATAATCGGCGATATGACAAACGAAAACAAGAAATGTCATTTAATCTAGTATTAAACAGATGAGATTTTTTCTTCGCGCGCCAAATGGCTTGCCTCTCTCTCCCTGTTATATCTGGCAACGCAATGTTTTATCACCGTCCCACCCCCGCGCCCCACCCCTCTGGACCGCCCCTCATGTGTGTATTATTGCCGTGCGGATATGTGTAGAGGCCGTCAGCTGGCGTTGTTAATGCTAATCACATGTCATTACAGGCAGGGCAGAACAAAATAACTCGTGTTGGCATTCACAGGTTCAAATACTATTTTAAATTGGGTTTAACGACGCAGTGTTCACAGGTTTAGAGTAGTAAATGCTTTTTTATATTGGGTTTAACGACGCAGTGTTATGATAACTCCGATCCATTGGCGTCAGATGGATGATGGGATGATGAGATGAAGGTTTCTTGGGTAATGAGAAGGATAGTGGGAAGGAAGCGGTCGAACAGGTTTACACTAACAAACGCTCTCGTTGATAGTCTCTTTTATATTGGGTTTAACGACGCACTGTGATGATTACTCTGATCTATTGGCGTCAGATGGATGATGGGATGATGAGATGAAGGTTTCTTGGGTAGTGGGATAGAAGGACAGTGGGAAGGAAGCGGTCGAACACGTTTAGGCTAGCAAAAACTCTTGTTGATAGTCTTTTTTATATTGGGTTTAACGACGCACTGTAATGATAACTCTGATCTATTGGCGTCATATGTATTATTAGTGAGATTGGGATAATGAGCTGAAGGTTTCTTGGGTAATGAGAGGGATAGTAGGAAGGAAGCGGTCGTGGCCTGCATTGTGGGAAATATCCCAGCATTTACCTAGTCTATAGGGGAAACCACGAAAAAAAAATGTAAATATGACGAGGGTGGGGGTTAATAGTCTAATATGACATAGGCCTACTTTATTGTTATGTTGCTTAAGGACTCCACCAACAGCTAGGTTATACGGGGGTACGAATGAGCGGTATATAATGAAACGTTGAAATGATGATAGGTGAAAGGACGTTTACAAAAACCCATGCATTATGCGGGAATCGAACTCATGCCCGATCAGACTAATCATGCCTAATGCAGTGCGGTATTTGACTGAGCCACGGTGGCGGCTGATGGACCTACTTATTATTATTTTGAGTTTGATGAAAGATTCTTCCAAATGCGTCAAGCGGATTTTTCTCGCTAGAAACACGGCACTTCCACCTGTAGTATTCGTTGAAAGACAATAATTATTCGCGTTCGCGAGTGATGATTTTATATTCCGTTTTTGCCGGGATAGCTCCCACAATGAGTCGGCCATGGCCGCCTCCTTCCCACTATCCTTCCCATTACCCAAGAACCTTCATCTAATCTTCCCATCATCTCATTAATCATCCATCCGACGCCATTAGATCTGAGCTATCATAACAGTGCATCGTTAAACCCAATATATATATATATATATATATATATATATATATATATATATATGTATATATATATATATATATATATATATATATATATATATATATATATATATATATATATATATATATATATATATATATATATATATATATATATATATATATGAACTATGGCAAAGTACACGGACATAGTACACATACATAGGCGCAAAATGACCTCGTTGTCGACTCGCCTTCAAACCCTAACCCTAACTAACTACAAAATGCTATATTCCACATGAAAATAGATTACCAAAACTGACAGTGAATAATATATTCCAACAACTGTAATGATTGCAAATGTCCAGTTTCGACAGTCCTGACCAAACTATATAATATATATATATATATATATATATATATATATATATAAATCCAATTTAATATATAGGCCTATGTCCAATATAGGCTTATAAAAACTATGGCAATTAATATACGTACACGAACATGTGCGCAAAATGACCTCGCTGTCGACGCGTCTTTAAACCCTAACCCTAACTAACTACAAAATGCTATATTCCACATAAAAATAGACTACTAAGGTCCGGTATTACGAATCGATAGTAAGTGGATTAAGCAATAGTTAGCAGATTCACTTGTTATCACCCTTGGGTACATATGATATTTCCGTACCTTTGACAAATAGTTACTGGATTCGTACTTAACTAAGATTCGTAAAACTGGGCCTAAAACTGAAAGTGAATGCTATATTCGTACAACTGTAATGATTGCAAATGGTCAGTTTGGACAGTCCTGTACGAGCGAATGTGATACTATGTGCTTGTCAGTTACGCGATGCGGCAAGAAGCATTGGTGAATACACACTATTGGCTGGTCATACATTCGCTGTTCCAAAGTAAAACAGTCAAACATGTAGCGTTTACAAACTTAGGTGGGCGTACCGTATTTAATTAGGCGAAAAAACTACGAAATGTATGATTGAGAACGATGAAATGGAATCGAAATCTGTGGAGGATTCTTTGATATGCTATAGTGCAGAGCCATATATATATATATATATATATATATATATATATATATATATATATATATATATATATATATATATATATATATATGTTATGACGGATGTTCTCGCGGATGTTCTCGCGGATTGGATGACATGTTGTATTATGTTCTCGGGTAGACCGCGTTTGCTCTTTCGGGATAGAATTGCAGTCCCTTTCGCGACCTTGTCTTCTCTCCCTCTTCCAACGTTTATGCAGGATCTGACCTGCCATCATCAGGGATTCTTCTTTGCAGCTCGGCAAACGATGAAACGATGAACGATCGAATGAATCGAACCGCGTCCTAGAAGAATCCCTGATGATGGCAGGTCAGATTCTGCCGAAACGTCGGAAGAGGAAGAGAAGACAAGGTCGCGAAAGGGACTGCAATTCTATCCCGAAAGAGCAAATGCGGTCTACCGGAGAACATAATACAACATATATAATATATATATATGAAGTGACTTTTATATAAGTGGCTATATAAGATATATGTTTTATAAGTGACTTTAAAGCCCTTGAAAACCAACAATTCTCACCGTGCTGTAACTTTTTCTGATATATATATATATATATATATATATATATATATATATATATATATATATATATATATATATATATATATATATATATATAACAATATCTATCAGAAAACACTAGAAACTCGAAAATCAAACACCAATTGGCAAAGGTAACGGCAAAGGGTATTGACATTTGACAACGGCTTAATAACCCTATTAGGTTATCAATTATCATACTTGTTATTATTGTGCTACGTCACTTTTTCAGTATGCATTTGATGGTTTGTTCATCAAATGTCATATATTCAATGCTGCCATTAATTATTGTTAGCCATACTATAGTGTGTAGTGAGTAGTGAAAAATTGCTGTGATATTACATTTTGTGTTTTAACGGAGACACCAAGAGCCCTCTTAACCACTCCAACGGAAAGACTTTGATTTATTATAGGCTACTAGAAGTATTTAGACTCTTAAAAAACAATATTTTATATCCATTACGCGCTACAAACCATTATTGCGCCATTTAAAAATAATCATCAAACTACATCTTATATTATTTGTACAAGTAATGAGTAACATCCATGCAATTATTTTGTTATTCTATTTGATTAATGATTTAGTATATTATTCATTATAATTAGTGATAGCAGGTGGAAACCGACTACAAACTAAAGTACAATAATGAATGGATGAAATAATTTAACAAGAATGTGAAAATATCTGAAACTGAGTAATAATGCATAAATTAATATGCTATACATATCGTAATTCATAGGAAAGTCATATTTTATCCATAGATTAAAGTAAAAGGAGAACAAGAAGTACAAGAAGTACAAAGAAGTACAAGTGGAGGAGTAAGAATGGAGGTGGAAAAAGTGGATAGAGAAGTGGGTAAATATGGATTCATACAAAGATCGACGCGGGAATGGAATGAATTGGAAGAAGATATCAAGAATATAACGAAGATCGGTGAAGAAGAGAGCTAAGAAAAAAATAATAAAGTATAATTTTATCGAGTATGTTTGATTGTAATTTCATTAGGTAAATTTCATTACCACCTGTTTTATGAACAATCTGTAATGAATAAATAAAATATGTGAATATGTAAATATGTAAATATGTAAGTAAATGTTTTGCATGTTACTATATTTGTTATACACCTATATATTTTGTCGTAGAACCTTGTATTGAAAGTCGAGGATTTGCTTACTTGCGTTGAATTTCTTGTTCTTCGGTTGTGCTACTACCGGCTCCACTAGGTCCTATAGTAACTAGTGTAGAAAGTCGAGATTATTGAAGTGAACTCTTGTTAGATCGGGTGTACTGTACCTCCACTAGGTAATTAATAACCCATAATTTTGTTGCTTGTCCTAGTATACCTATAGTATAGAAAGAAGAGGCAGGTGAAATGAACTTGCTTACCTCCACTTCTACCATTTTATTTCCACAGATATATCCATGGTTATCGACATACACGTAATGTATATATGAGAAATATATCTTTGTTGGTTATAGACGTATATTCATCTTTCTTGGTACCTAGTACAGAAAGTAAATGACTTGGGCTGTGTTCCAAATGTCTAGTGCACTTGTAAGGGCCCTAGCCGTTTAGTGCACTTGCGTGTAAGTACACTCATTTGAGCACTTGAAAACAACTATTGGAACACACCTAACTACTTTAGCGCTTTCTGTTAGCGACTGTCAAAACTTTTGAGGTTATATTTTATTTTTATAAAAACATTTATTCAATCAACTTTAATGAATAGTAAAGGCTTTATTTATATATTCATGCATTAAAAAGTATTATTAGGCCTATAACACTTCAATTTTTCGATGAAACACAACAAACAACAATTAACAGACTTCTCAAGTGTGCAAGGGTACATAAAGTATGCATGCGATGCACACTTACGAAAACTCTCTTCCAAGTGCACTTGGAAGTGCACACTTTTTCAAACCGACTATTGGAACACAACTTAGAATGGCGGCACTTCCGGTTGTGATGTCCCTTAGACCCCGTTTACATTACTACCATCCTACTACAGTAGAGTTACCAGAGTGAATGGGCAGTAACTAATATTGCGTTCACACGGACGAAATATTGGTTCTTGGTTACTAGACGTTTTAGTTACATATTTTACCGCGTGAGTGTGTTTTGACACATTTCGTCGACGCCATCTTGTAATTATTCTACCAAAACGTATCCTACGAGCAAAGACTTCCTACGAGGCTACGATCGTACCAATCTATGAGCGTTCATACGGCTACATCTACTACAGTAAGCCTACTAACGAGAATAAGTTGACTGTAGTAGCTTTTGTTACGAGCGTAGCCACTATTTGGTGTTCACACACGGTCACTTACGATCGTAGATGGGGTTACTAGTGCAGTTGGCGACATTTGAAACACAGCCTTGCTTACCTCCGCTGAGTTCCTTGTATTTCGGTTGTGCTCTATATCTCCACTAGGTGATAACCAATGGCTATATAGCTTGTCCTAGTACCTAGTATAGAAAGTCGAGGCCAGTGAAATTGGTGTTAAATGTTTGAATATTGTCAATGCGTGTAGGGAATTGAGGAGGCAATAAACTGATCGAGCCGAACAGTAATGCTTCGGGACATGTCGTAAGGTGTTCGTGAATAATAGATAGAAGTTCGTTTAGTAGTATTTGCGATGCAGTCGATATCAAGTATGCCCTCACATGGATGGTAACGAATAGGAGGGGGGGAGGCATTTTGTTTTCTTTGTTGATTCTCCATTGGAATATTTGTTCTTGGGCGATTTTTTATATTAGAGTTCATTATTATTTTAAGTCTGCTCCTACACTGGTGTGTAAGTAATTAATTTAATATTAAAAATTGGATTACTGTTTTGAATGATTTCGATTAACTAATTTAATGATAGTGAAATCGAAATAAATGATGAGTCAAAACAGTTATCACTACAAAAGCCATTTTATATTGAAATTTTTCTCTATCTATTAAATTTCCAATACAATCTATACAAACATATTCACAGTACTTTGATCAGGATGAAACGATTTATCTATTTATGTACTGAAATGTGAAAAATAAACATAGTAAAACAAAAGCATTTCCTATGAAAATTAGTAGAGCTAATTCGCGGATTCCATTGTGAAATTAACAGTTACTCTTGCATTGTTTGTGTAGTTTTGTTTGATGGTATTTAAAATGTTATATTATGGTTTCTATGGTGCGAGCCAGTGCGAATATAACATTATTGACATGCACATGCGACTCTTTCCACGCAGACTGTGGATTCTGGTGTAGGATGGTTACATGCAGTTGATGCAAGTTGATTACAGTTTTAATAGGCTATAAGAGCATGACGAGCTGTGAAAAGTGAATTATTTTCTCGTGCAAAGAATTTGGAGAAGATACCTAACATGATGAGTTATAATTAAACAGGTATTATCCTGATTTTAGGTTTTCCAGAGGCCTATCCAGGTTTTAGCCTGATAGAATTGGAATATTTGAAAACTAAAGATGCTGAATTTTAATATATATATATATATATATATATATATATATATATATATATATATATATATAAATATATAAATATATATATATATATATATATATATATTTATATATATATATATATATATATATATATATATATATATATATATATATATATATATATATAGAGAGAGAGAGAGAGAGAGAGAGAGCCCAGATAGCCAACTGCACAATTCTCAAATTCCACCAATTCTTCTGGGGCAGACTTCTTGAATCTCGGTTCCTGCCAGTTGAGTCTTGTAGCTATACTTCCTCTTCCTCTCCTTCACTTCTACTATCCTCTGCTTCTTCTTCTCTTCTTACGAGTTCCCTCCACCATTCTCTATTCTCCTTGACTCCATTCCTTCCCTCGATTCACTACTCCATTCTCTACTTTGTTCTGCCACCTTTCTCTCGGTCTCCCGACTCTTCTCCTTGTCATCCAGTTCTCTATCATCCTAAACATTTCTTTTGGAAGTCTCACATCTTCCATAATATAGTATGAAGAGGCCGTCCTCGTTAGCTCAGTCAGCTGAGGCACCGCTTCAGAAACTGAAGTCACCGTTGGGCGTGGGATCGAGTCCCGCATAAGGCATGGGTTTTTGTAAACGTCCTTTCACTTATCATCACTTCATAGTTTCATTATCACCTGATCATTCGTACCCCCGTATAACCTAGCTGTTGGTGGGGTCGGTAAGCAAACAATAATTATCAACCAGTATGAAGAGAAATTAAAATATATCCACTATAGTGATGCATTTGAAATGAAAAATTCAATCCCCAAGAAATATGCACAATATTTTAATTGCATGGACAAATATTTGTTTTTTTCAACATCAGGCCTACGAATTAATTTTCAAAACTGAACATTTAAAATGCTCGTTTTCTTTCCTGAAAGGTCAGTCGATAAACGAGTTAGCATCCTGCGACGTCCTATCTCCCTTAGTTACCAATCATATTATCTCGATTCAGTGACTGTTAAACTGAGCATAACCAAACCTTCAGAAGGCTATTGGAGTATCTATCTCAGAGAATTAGGCTGAGCAATTCTGCTGAGCAAAAAGTGCATTTCTCATTCATATGTATATACGTTCTTCATTCATAAGTAACATACTTTTCAGGTATATCCAATTCATGAAGACAGCATAAGATCATTTCACCTACTTTTGTTATTTTTTTTCGAACTTGAAATTAAGAAATATGTTGGTTTGTGCTAATATGTATTCCTAAAAAAATCAATAAGTATTAAATTAAAACATTCCATAGATGAGTTTCGAGGGATATAGTTTAAAATAGAATATTATAATTTCATAATCTCGTCATGATATTAGAGAACCTGAACCACAGTACACAAGAGAACAAAAAATCATATTATAATTAAACTTTGTTTGGAAATGCTCGGGTTTTAGCGAATAGCTTTGTGTAGCTAATTGTTGGCGATGAAAACGATGAATTATATAGTATAAATATAATATTTAAACGCTCACTGATTTTCGATTTGATAATTTATTTTCATCAAAAAAAGTCACCATTCACCTACATCTGATAAATTTCTGATAATCTATATAATTCGACTTTTTTATACTCTCTAATCCCCCAATATCGTTTTGAAAACCAATAATCTGACCCAAATATCGACAATCCAAATACGATCTATTCCCAACTGTCTTTCTCAATATCAATACATCTCATTGTTCTCTCCACGCAGGAAAGTTTATCAGCCATATTGGTATATATATCCACCTTTCACCGACAATGTTATAAAAGGGATTGAGATACAAGGTATAGTTGCAACTGTCTTAACCATACAAGGCAATAAATCTCTTCCCCTCCCGTCTCTCACCCTCCTCACCTCCCCTCGACCAACGTTAAAAGCACCACAACCCCGTCGTTTGTTTCAATTGCCCACCACTAGATGTCACTATACGTCATTTCCACGACTGGCTCATATTCCGATATATGCTCACTGACATTTTAGATACCCTTTTATTATCCACATGGAATTGATAAATCAATTAAATCCCTAGAAAAACCATCCATTCAATTTGTCAAGTTTTTTTTATTTATATAAATATATCTTTTTTAAAGAAAATATAGAAGACACAAGGGTTTGTTTTGATTGTTATATATTGTCTTTTCTCTATGCTTGTATTTTATTAGGAAGTTTGAATATTTATCTTTTCAGTTTTATAAAGTTGGTACCCTCAGCGAATTGGAAACTTTTGAAAATTGTCACTTATTCTATGTGTCAAGAACCAAGTGTATTATTTATGTCGAATTGGTAATACGGTTCGATTGGTATTACTTTACAGATGTTCTGACAGTTTTGAGAGTTTTGTTTCTAAACCTGGCACCTCCATCAATTTGTCCATTTTGTCCAAGACTTCGTATTTTTCCCAAAGTCCTTAGAGCAAAAATACATAATTATTTCACACTTATTCCATATCCATATTCAGATGAGCGTAGCGAAGATTTTCACTGAACTCTTACGGAACTTTGTCTGTGCGTTTTTTTTTTTTGTAAACACTGCACAGGTCGCAGGGTTTGAACGATCGACATGAAACTTTTTTTATATGCAAACTTATCCAACTTAGAACTGTATAGTTTTGAGGTCTAATCGGTTGGACCATTTTTGAGAAGCATCATTTAGAAGTTTCTAAAAACCCCATAAGATTTGGCTGGGCGGAAAAAAATTGAAAAAAAAATCTCTCCAATACGATTCAAATTTTCCACAAATGTGAACACAAGAATAATATACATGAATAAAAATTTGGTTTGATATTCGGACCAGCCGTTTTGGAGAAAATGATATAATAAATGTATTTTATTCATCGAAAAGATAGAAATATTAGTTGAAAAATTTTGCATTGTCGAAGTCCCGGCTTTCTAGATTCATTGACATCGGATGAAGTTCATTTCAAATTATCAAGGTTTGTAGAGTTTTCGATTATACTTTATATAGACATCTCGCTCATCGTACAACGCACATCCTGCGTTTGCCTAGTTTATCACACAATTCAATAAAAAAGATTTCCATGTAATAACCTTTTCCCCTGTTTTTCTTTTTCTCCACTAAATCTTCCTCATGAGCCGAAGAAATAGTATCCACTCAAAGTGTCATGACTACCACATGAGATAATCTAGACACAAAAGCTTAATAAAATCCGTGACATTATTACCAGCCCCGGCGCCATCATCGCAACGTCCTTATGACACGCTGTTAACCAAAGTAACTGATCTCAACTTTAATCAACCGTTAAGTTAATCATGATCTTCCGTTAAATCTGCCGTTAATTATTGATCACATGATGAGAAGTGCGGCGACCCCATGCAATCTTACCAACGTAATTCACCACCTTTCAATGTGATATCCCTGTGGTAATGTATCCAGTTTGGTTGGTGTCACTGATGAAGTAATCACGTAGTAGGGGTCGTCTTATCTTGAGGTAAGGACATACATATTACATTTGATATTGGGTTGAATGAATTATTAACTTTTCCGAAATGTAGTTTAGTTGGTAGGCCTGTAGTTACGGAGTGTTCTAATTATGTTTGTCTTGAGTGTACATAGAATGTAAACGTCTTCCTATGAATAAAGACTGATTCGTACTGAGAACTAACACGGTTGCACGGTTTTTTACGTTCCGGTAAATCAAGTGAACCGGTTAGAAACTTACCGAATGTTTCTGACCGGTTCATTGGAATAACTGGTACGGAAAAAACGTAACTATGAAACCAACTTTAGAATAAAATATGTCGTCAATTTTCTGTTTAGCATATCCAATACATTGATGAAAATTTAACATTTTATTTTTGACAAGACAATTTTCGACATGTTATATGAGTACGGCTGAAATTATAAACAGTGCAAAAGAAGGTTATGCCGTCCGTTTGGCCAAGACACGTGATGAAGCAACGCTTTCCATTGTTAAGCCAGACTGATTCGGGCTCGAGTCCGCGGCTACTCGTGTTTTTGTAAACTTCATTTCACCAACTAATTCGTACCCCCATATAACCCATTTGCTGGTAGGGTCGTTCAGCAATATCAAAAAAGTGATCATTAATCGTTAGAACTTTTATCACTCCTATCAAGCCGTATCATTGTAGACAACTGTATAATTGAAATTATGAACTAGATTGACAAGTAGTGGAGGTGCCGTGTTCGTATTCACCTAGTTGATTGGACGAAACCGATGCCGTAAGTAGTACAACGGTTTACCGCATCACGTTTGAACGCGTCTAGGATATACCGCATCACGCCTATATATCGTGGTGGCGGTTAAAACGCTTCCAATACGCATGCGCAAGGCTGCGACCGGAAATGAATGGTGACAGGAAATGGCGTCATGTGGTTATCTCATCAGTTAGCGTTTAATCACGTCATAACGTGTCCGTCTGTCCGTCTGTCCGTCTGTCAAGAGATGTTATTTGGGTGTGTTGTTTTACTTCGATAAAGAGATAAGCGGGATGTTGATTATGAACGAGCAATTCAGTCGAATAGGTCGAGCTATATGTCACTCATTCCAGTTGGATGAGCGTATAAATCGTGACTTCGATGATATTCTTCATAAGGGAATGTTCCCATTAGAGAATTGTTCATGCAAAGTATATCTTCCACCCTCCAATATATTATTAGACGAGCATTAGCGAGGATTCAATTTGACATACTGAAAAAAATTGATGTTCGTTTTCATTTTTTTTTTCTTCATGTTTTTCTGTCGGTTCTCCACAGGTCACAGGTCAAACGGCTATCAACTCCAAACTTTTTTTCAATATGGTTCCTCATCTAACTTAGATCTGTATAGTTTTATGGCATTATCGGGTATGATAACTTTTTTTTTTATGAATTTTAGAAATTTCAAAAATACCCATTAGAAATCCATGGCGGAAAAAAAAGAAAATATTTTTATTTTACAAAGGAATGAAATTTCGCATGAAGTTGAATTACATTTTGATACACATTTCTGGAACCTTGATCAGGTCAGCCATTTTGAAGACAAAACATAAAATGTGCTAAATTGGTACCACTCGAAGCAGTTTTTACCCATACTATTACTATTCGCTCGTCTAACAACGGAAATATGGCGTTTTCCTAGTATATTAAACTGTGGAAGTACGACAAAATGCGATTGTCAGATAGAATATGGTTGCCAAAGCTAGTAATTTGACAAAACTATCAACAATATCACATTTAATAAATGTTATTGTTGCAATCCACGAACGGTTCTTTTCTACTTCATTTCATGAGTTATTTAGCTTAACAGGCTGTGAGACTTGTGCTAGGCGTGTAAACTTCCACGCTATGAACTATCACGAGCGTACTTTTTAGAATATTGAATTGATTCATGTTTCATTTTGTTAGTAATGAAAAAATCTAGGATTACTTCAATACAGACTGATGATCAAATGAACATTTTGAACTAAAAGTCGAGACTATGGAAAGGAATGGTTTCGTTTCGGTTTCTGCTAGCTCTAGTGTTAGATGTACAGGAATTCAAGCCCTCAGAGGTGCACTTTCGTTGCTGTCGTTTTTGTCACATCAAATTGATTTCAATTCCGTTAATATACTGAATAGGTTATCTGAGTTTACATCAATGCAGAATTTTGAGATGACACAAGTCTGAACTTGGGGCGAGATTGATATATGCGATTGTTTGAGTCCGTCTCTAACGCCACCCCGAATAACCCTATAACAGCGTACCTGCAGTTTTCACTTTTCAATAATCATTCACATTTGTACCGCATATGAATGAGTATATGCGTGTGATTAGGTTTATGCTACAACCATCAATATTTGAATAGTCAAAATCTTTTTTTTATGACTAAACAATTGTTTTGGTGAGGAAACGTTTTGGAAATATATTGAATAACGAAGTGACAAACTATACAGTACTTCAAAAATAGTCTCCATCGCAAATATTTCCATTTAAATACTCTTAAACCAGATTACACTGCAGGACCCCTATTCCTGAGATAAATGAGATGTGAGAAAAATCAGTGAGAAAACTATCTCATATAATAATGACATATTTCATCTCATATCTTATGTGAGATACTCGTTTTCTCACTCACCCCTATTCCTGATATAAATGAGATGTGAGAAAAATCAGTGAGAAAACTATCTCATATAATAATGACATATTTCATCTCATATTTTATGTGAGATACTCGGTTTCTCACTCACCCCTATTCCTGATATAAATGAGATGTGAGAAAAATCAGTGAGAAAACTATCTCATATAATAATGACATATTTCATCTCATATCTTATGTGAGATACTCGTTTTCTCACTCACCCCTATTCCTGATATAAATGAGATGTGAGAAAAATCAGTGAGAAAACTATCTCATATAATAATGACATATTTCATCTCATATCTTATGTGAGATACTCGTTTTCTCACTCACCCCTATTCCTGAGATAAATGAGATGTGAGAAAAATCAGTGAGAAAACTATCTCATATAATAATGACATATTTCATCTCATATTTTATGTGAGATACTCGTTTTCTCACTCATTTTTATTTTTCTCACATCTTATTTATCTCAGGAATAGGGGTCCTGTTTCATCTTTCTTGTAAGTTCCAAGTAGTCAACCAACATATTCATAAGAATGTTTATTTTCATATTTATTTTCATGCTAGTATTTGATATTATTATTATAATAAGTAAACTCCGTTTTAATCCATAAACCACCGTGGCTTTCGTTTTATCTCGCGTACACAATAGGAAGGATTAGCCAATTACCAAAGGAATTCATACCTTTCCCCTCCACCATGCCTCTCTACCCGATGTATACATTTATAGCAAGCTGTGGACTGTTGTAAGTTAATACCCTACCGTTTAGAAATCTAGCAAGGCTGTGTTTCACTCATTTAACTCAGCATATAAATAATCGCATTTCTCACCTATACTCCTGACAAGTTAAGAGTCTACATTTTGATGTTTATTAAAGTTTCCCTACTGGGGATATTTGGTGTATTTTGTGGAGAATGAAGACATTAAATGAATACGGATTCTGTTGTCTTGAGAAATTTGACTACAAATACACTAAGATATAATTATATTTAGGTTGCAATATTTATACGAGAAATTATGATGTTTTTCCTGTGATATATAAACGAAATTCATCAATGAAAATTCTCATCTTCTAAATAGGAGATGTAATTATTGTTGTCTTGATATAATATAATCCATTATTAATTATTCAATCCATTATTAATCCGTTATTATTACTTATTATGTTTATGTTACACTGTTTGTTTATGTAATGATGGTGTGGAATGAAATGAAATGAAAAAAATGAATACGGTACACGACTTTGTGAAAAAGTTCTGAAAGTTTGAAATACAGTTCACTTTTTCTGAGATTCTTTTTTTCGGTCTTCATACGACCAATATTGAATTAATCCAGACAACTCATTCGTAGGTTATTATAAATAAATTTATATAAATAATTATATTATATTTATATAAATAAATTGAATAAATATGACTGGAAATTGTTTGATGAGAACTGATATCAAGTTATAGTAAACTTGGCAGATAGAAACACATTGCTGCTCAAATGCTGACAATTTGGCATTCAATGGAAAATCAATCTTGGCTTCATACCAAAGTATGAGTAGGTAGTGTGATTTATTCTATATCGACTTTTGATATAGAATATCAAATCAGAACGCACGTGCAAGCCGTTATAATACAAACGAAGACTCAATAACAAAACCTCTTTTTTTAGTTGGATAAAGAAATCCCTCAAATTCGAAACTTATTTTCGAATGAATCCTCTACTTACCACCCACTAACCACTCTGATGCACATTTATATCATATCTCAGTGAGTAATTCTCTTTACTCTCTTGTCATTGTTTTCCTCCGATTGTTTAATCCAATTCCGAGTATTTGATGACCGCTTTTTATTACTGTACAAGCTCCTCTCAGTCTAGTACCACCTACACATCGTCTCACTTGATCAAATTGGACTTCCCACATTTCAATCTTTGTTTCCCCAATATTTCGTTGACTTCACTATCAAATCACAAATATATTTGCGTTATATGCGTTATATGGTTTATATGTATATAAATGTAGGCCTATATGTATGCATATGTATATAGGCTATATATGTATATATGTAAATATACGTATATATATATATATATATATATATATATATATATATATATATATATATATATATATATATATATGTGTGTGTATATATATATATATATATATATATATATATATATATATATATATATATGTATATGTATGCGTTATATGGTGATTTGAGAAGAGAGCTAAGAAAAAAAAGGTATAATTTTATCGAGTATGTTTGATTGTAATTTCATTAGATATAGTAACCATTACCACCCGTTTTATGAACAATCTGTGATAAATAAACAAAATATACGAATATATGAATTTTCTCATCTTCATGTACTATTCATATTATCTTCTTTTTATTTTCATTCTCTTCAGAATTATTGGTTTTCAATTGATTTTGATTCAGACGCTTTTTTGTATCCGCTATTTGTGATGAGTCCTCTGGTAGCTCCTGAATCAACTTCTGCTCTTGCTGGTATTTATTATTATTATTATTATTTATTTATTTCTACAAGTAGTTTTTAACAGGTGGTAGATTGATAATTTGATATATATTCAAAACTTAAAACTAAATAAAACTGATTAAACATTAATGTAACAAAATATGAAATTGAAATAGAATAAAACCAGTAAATCTCCTAGTATTATACTCACCAATCTTCCGTACTTTTCTCTAACCTTTCTCTAAACTTATTCAATTTCTTCTATTCTCGTCTTATTCACAAAAATGGTTGAATTCATCTTCAAAATGTATGTATTCTTTCAAATTCAATTGTACTTCATAATATAAAGATTATTCTAAATGAAGAATAACAGTATTTTTCTCTCGCTTGATCAAAAACTCAAAACGAACAAAATAATTATCAATCTCTTCACCTCACATTGTTGACACGAATCTTACGAGAAGTTAATTGTTTGATATTGTGCAACGACCTGATGTTTGTGTTACGTGTAGTAGAGGGATGACGGTAGGCGGGTTGCCGGGGTTCTAGGCGGAAATGAAGGATCTTATCGCAATGACTCTACCGTACCACGTTTTAACATTACACAAAATATCGCACAATGTACCGTTCGAAAGGCGAGTACTTTACACGTGTATGAGCAGAATGGAAAACATTCATGCCATACAGTAATATTACAAAAAACTGAAATAGTTAAGAAAAATCACCAAGATGTGACATTAAATGTTTTAAATTATTATTATCGAAAGTTTGGCCGTTTTTCTATGATTAAAAAGGCTTCAGTACCCTTTTGTATGTTCAAGGTATGATATATTCACTTATTTTACCGTAGCTAGAAATAATATTCCATAATATTATAATATTATTTCACATAATATCTTATTTGGTGCTCAAAAGAAATTTTAACTGTATAGTTATGAAAATAATTTTCAATCATTTCTTGTCATATTTTAAATCGTGAATAGCCTGTATATATGTATGTATTTTATCACGCCTTTGAATGAATTTTAATTCGTACAAATTCCAAAATGTATTGTTATAATTTCATTCAGTGAGAGAAAATAATATCAACTCTGCATATTTATGGATTGTTTACCAATTCATTATTATTCTCGACAAAAAATCAATTCTATATATTGATGTTAGCACAGATAGAGCTTCAATTACTTCGATATAATTTCAATTTTTCAAATTGGTTCATCTTCTTAGACAAAATATCATGTATAGCATGTTCAGGGAGGTCATCACTCCGATGTGCCAACTCAAGAAACTATATCGTTTTTTTTATTCAGTTTGGTAGAAGACCGTTTTACCACGAAATGTTCCACTGTAGGTATGTATTGAACTGAATAAATTGAAGTGATTTTGTCATCGCATAATGATAAACTTTACATCCGCTGTTATTGGGAATTGTAGTAAAGCATTTTGCTTAAAAGACTTGGTTTAAAGTGGAAGATATCAATATATGTGTCACTCATTAATACCAATGGTAGACAATGTCCGGATATATCACAAAAACGGGTTAAAATTTTATCTGAGACGGAAAATGCAGTCCTGATGTCCTAGGTCGTTGTTTTTATTTGAAATTACTTCGAAGATAATTATTTATATCGGATGCAAGACCGCCAAGAAACATTGAAACAATCAAGAGAATTTCTAAACGATTTTACTGATTCATCCTTAGCCTTAATTGGAAAGCAATAATTGTGAATCAAGATTTCGATGTTGGCGTAAAAAACTAGGTGTGATATTCCGTTAGAATTTGCTATTAGTTTAAGTTTAGGTCTAGTTTTAGTTTAGTTTTAATTGTTTTTCTATACATTCCATTGCACACTGTATGTATTGCAGGTGGTCATTAGAAGAATATGTAAGGAGAAAAAATTTTTGGGACATTATTGGTATATAATATTTCTGAATTATGAGTGCTGCTACGTATAAATTGATATCAGAATACTTTTCAATCAATTGAATACCAAAATTAAAAGCATCGAAAACGTCAATAATGTATTCCATATTCATCTATTCGTATTAGAATATCGCTGATGAATTATTTCATACTTTTCTTTTTCCTAATTTCAATTCATATCCTCTATTTGATATTATTCTGAATGCACACACAAGGTTTCTTTCTTGTATTTCCTATTCAACTTATGTATTAAGAGAATTGTAGTAGTGTTTTTATAATTGTGTTGTGATGCAAAATGTGTATTCATTTCATGGCATTGTGTACAAACTTGAGAAAGGAAATAAATGAATAAATGAATGTCTTCTGTGAAGATCGGTGAAGTTACTGACAAAGATTGAAGATTTTGGTCAACCAAGTTGTTTGTATACATGTATACTTGCATCCACGAGAGTTGAAGTTAGTCAACAAACACTATACAAACACAAATATCTCATTTATATTTTACCAGTTTCTGGATTCTTATGTATGAATAGTTTACAGGATGAGATTACAATAAGAAACCTACCTATTTTCATCTCTCATAAGGGTTAAATGTTGGAAGATGTAGGAAGTTTCTCTATACATAATACATTGAAAGTTCCACTACTTCCACAAATCCACTTCAAGCATCCACAATCTCATATTTCATAGACCACCTGCATTTCTCAAGAGTACAAATACTTATAAGATCTGTAAGTCTTGAATTATAATAAATTATTCTTATAGAATAAAAAACTGAAGCAATTCTTCGTATAAATTCAAATAAAAAAACGTTAGAGCGAGGAATGAACGAGTAATATTTTATTTCACATGATGGAGAGATAGTCGCATGATGAAGAATATGTCTAGGAATTGATGGAGAGTCGTGCTTAGTGCACATGCACTTGAAATATACTGAGTGCATGTGCACTCGAGCCATGCTAAGTGCACTGGAACATGCAACACTGCAGTACCAGCAACATCAGGTGATGGTGTTTTATCAACACGACAAGGAATGGACCAATAAAATCTTATGTGAAAGTAATGTAACGACTAATTTCACAAGTTATACGACAGCAAATGAATTGTTAAAATAGTTTCGTGTGTTCTAGGTAAACGGTATACATATTTGCGTTGAAGAATGAGCTGGAGAAAATAAAATATAGAAAATTGCTGATATTTTTCTCATTCTACGAAACAGCTTGAACTATTTTCATAAATCTGGTCAAACACGCCCGACATTGTAAAAAAAATCTCAAAAATGATTTTTTTCCGGATAAAAATGTTTGTTGCTTTTTTTGTGGCATGTTATTCTTATGGGTAAAATACAAATTTCAATAATCAATTTGAAAATTCTACTCGACCAAATGTTATCAGGAACTATGGAGTTTCAAGTTGAAAAATGAGTCATGCTTAAAGAAGGGTTCTGACTGTATTTTCAATTATTCTTGAAATAATCTCAAGAACTGCGTAAGATTTTGAAATTTAGTTTTGTAATTTTTCAGTTATTCAGTGGAATTTCTCTATTACTCAGTCATTACAATCATTGCTTTTTCTAGCGATACGAATCATATTCCATTAGATCGCTACAAGTTGTTATTTGATAAACTACCAGCTCTTCATCTTCCTCATCACAAAATAAGACACACACACATCTTTGCACACATTGCACCTCCATTTTCTTGCCAACGAAATCGAGACATCACGAACCAGAAACTAGAAAAAAAAAAAAAAAAGAAACTGGAAACTAGTTTCAATTTGGAAGATGACTAATGCCTCAAGAAAGTTATATTGTGGATAGGTTTTGCGTTCAATATTTCTACCTTGCTCCAATTTATCTCATATAAATAGTCTTAAAAGCAACCTAATGAACTGAGTATGATTTTGAAATTGATTTCAGTAGTTTTTCAGATCATTCACTGAAGATTCAAACTCCATCAATCAATTATTCTGTTTTCTCAGTTCGAATTATATTCCATCAGATCATTACATGTTCTTACTCAATAAATTACTACTCTACTCTACCCTCTCCATCACATTGTAAGACATATACACAAATCTTACAACACAAATCGCACCTTCAATTCTTCCTCCAAACGAAATCGAGTTGACATCACGTATTAATCAGCTTCTGAAAATTACTCCGAAGATAGTTTAAACAAACACAAATACACTGCCACATAGGGGAAATGAGGGGGGCATCCATACACGCGGCGGTGACGTTTGGCTCACCTCATATCCTGTAAGTGGCCCATTAATATTCACCCCCCCCCCCCTTACCCCCACCCCCTACATCGCACCGCCCCACCCCTCAGCTACAGGTGAAGATGTATACAGCACTTCGGGAGATTGCCGCATACCATATAGCCAGGTACGGGTACCTCTGGGGGCCCATCAAAACACCCCCTCCCGCCGCCACCCCCTCGCCGACGTGCATACCCCCAGCCAGGATAAGAGACTTTTTATAGACACTGGTGTATGTTATGTATTAGGAAACACCGTATTGTAAACTCGAGGATCGATTGCGATGTGAAATGGTGTTATGACGCCGGTTTTAGGGGTTGGTTGGTTTGTTTGTTTTTATTAGAGAAATACGTTGAAATTGGAGTTTTCGTTGTTTTGTGGTGGATTTTGGGTTTATATGAATAATAAAATGTATTTTGGGATTGATTTTAGAATAATTTGAAGTGAATAGCTGTTTTTAAAATGTATTATTGATTGGTTGACCATATGAGAAGTCTACTCTACTTATACAGCGCCGTATGTTGATGTTCATACATGTTACACAAATTATATTCAATTGGACGAGAGATAGAAAAGTATATGCTGGTTTCGTTTTGTAGAATAATGAAAATTGATCCCATGAATATATGTTCTAATTTTATAGCTTAACCATTATTTGAATTTGGAATATTTGAATAGTTGAATTTATCTTTTTAGAATTTTTAAATTATGAAATTCAGAATTTTGAGGCTTGGGAGTTTTTAATTTTGCGCTATATGCCACACAGAAAAAATGATGCAATTACAAACCACGGACCAATAACACCTTCCAGTCAGTATCTGTTTCAGTTATATTGGGTGTAACGACGCACTGTATTCATGACTACGATTTATTGGTGTCGGGGAATGTTATATGTGATGATGGGATAATGAGATCATAGATTATTTTATTAAATAATTTTTTATATTGGGAAGGAGTCCATCGTGGCCTGTTGTTAAGGAACAATCGCAATATTGACCTGAACGACATAGGAAAACCACGAAAAACCCAAACCAGTCAGTGTCTGTTTCAGTTATATTGGGTGTAACGACGCACTGTATCCATGACTACGATTTATTGGTGTCGGGGAATGATATATGTGATGATGGGATAATGAGATGATAGATTATTTTATTAGTGATTTTATATATTGGGAAGGAGTCAGTCGTGGCCTGTTGTTAAGGAACCATCCCAATATTGACCTGAACGACATAGGAAAACTACGAAAAACCTGAACCCAGGATGCTTGAATCGACCCCCAGTCTCCTGAATGACGTTCAGTGTGCTAGCCACTCGACCACTTGTAACAGTCATCTCGTTCCGTCGTATATTGTCATCAATCGTATCAGTCGGTGTCCTATAGTCCTTTTCTTACTTACTGCTTATATTTATTGAGACAGTAATATGACTATAGGAGTAGTGGTTCTTTCCAGGTTAGCAAAAAATAGTATATACAAACTAGGCCGATGTTAGGCCTAGTCATTCCTCCAATATCTTATTTGCAGAAGATTCACTTGTTAGTATCCAGGGGGTGATTCTTCTTAATTTTTCAACTAGACTTCATTAAAACGGTCCGAGGATATAATATGGGATAAATTTATTTTATATATATATATATATATATATATATATATATATATATATATATATATATATATATATATATATTGAAACCATCGAAACTTGATACAAAAATCATTGTTCCCCGCCTATTAAGGCTAAGGTTGAAAGTAGGATCGTTTGGACGGGTCACCACAATGGCGATCTTACCACTCGATACATTATTAGATATAACGAAAAACATGTATAATATTGGGAATATTTTCACGCGAGATTAATGTTTTGATCTTTTCGTGATAGGATGTTCAACACACAGTGTACAGGGATAAATCTTCCTTCAATGCAATAGTAGGATAGGGAATAATGAAGACCATTTATTAGAGAAGTTGAAATACTTTTTTATATCATTTCACTCGATACAAATTGTATTAACCAATTTTCATCAATCTCGTATTTCTCTCTAAGACGTTCCTCGCTATTTTCTTCAAATTAACAATGTTTTAATAATAATCACCAACATTAATGCGTAAATCCTACATTCCTTTCTTTCTTTGAGATATTACAAACAGCCATGAAAATGAAGTAAAGATTCAAAAGCTCATCAATGCAATAACCTCGCTTTGATTGTTCTTTATTCATACCATAAATTCCTCCCGAGTATATTTTATAGAAATACTTTTATAACCCTCGCCATTATTATTAAACTCTTGATAATGACTAAGGCGATTAGAAGACGGACAGGTTGTAAGACAGTGAGTATTAAAAGCGAGCTGCTTTTGTATGAAATGTGTTTAAAACAATTGTAGGGGGAATCTGTTTGATACTGTTGGTTGACATTTCATAAATACTCTTTGTGGTGGTCTACACTTTGAAAGCTCTGAATTAGAGGAGAAAAAAATGTGCATCGATAAAAAATACTGTATAATAATTGAAGGTAACTGCTTGAAATGTCAATATTTATATAGAAATATATAAATGGTGTATTTTCGGTGAAAATGCCACGATATGTATACATTATGAAATCTTAAAAATAAAATATAATGCGACGTTTCGCCGGAGGTTCATGCGGCATTATCAAGCGACGGTGGTTAGCAGAAAACTGCCAACTATTGGCCGCGAAAATGTCCGTGCTCATATATATATATATATATATATATATATATATATATATATATATATATATATATTATGTAAAAAAATCATTCATCTAAATAAATTTCAGAGGTATAGAGCTCGTTTTTATATGATTATATTTCACCATCTATTGGAATATTAATTATAATTATTTGTGTGCTAGTAGGAGTTTATTCTTTAACTTTATTAGAATGTAAAAAGGTTTTCTATCCAAACTCATTCAAAACAATTCGAACTGGGACGCGTTACTTTCTTTCATATAGACATGCAAGTGTTATCCATATCTGTCTCTTGTGGTTGCCGCCTGGAGCGCTGGTGACTGCGTATTTACGAGTGCATTGTTGTCATTGTGCGGGAGTAGAGTCACAGTGAAATGCTTTATCTCTGTGTAGTATTTGTAATCGATAGCAACAAGACAAATATGGCCGTAGTAATTATCACGGTTCTTCACTTGGAATACAGTTGAGATGCTGAAGCGTGCAATGCAGACATTTTCTAACCTAGCAGAAGTTCAAGTTAGGATCAAATGATGACGACAAAATGAGTAAAAGATGACGTGGCCAAGGTCATTTCATTGATAATATTCATATTTATGGCTTGAACGTTTTTGTATGGTTCTTACTTGATGGAGAAAATCAGGTTACACTTTGAAAAAGTCGAATTTGGATGAATTGAAAATGTTATTGTTGAATGTATTTGTATGAGCGATAGTTAATACTTTCATCCTACTTTACAGATATTTGATTTTTGGGGGGCTTGATTGTGAGAACGGCACAGGCCAGACGGTTTGACTATTTTTTTCTTCTGGACACGCGGACTTATACAACTTGCAACTGTATAATTTTTGAGTCAAATAGCAGCATCACAAAATTTCTAGAAACCCTGTAAGATTAGGCTGAGTGGGAAAATTTGAAGGATAACATCTCTTTCAAAAAATTGAAATTCATTCTAAATGTGAACCCATAGATGTAATAAATTTTCATGAAAATGGGTTCAGCCGTTCTGAAAAAAATAATTTGATTAATATCTTTATTCATCGAAATAAAAATAATATAAGCCATTTTTCCGAGATTCTAGGCTTTCTAGACTCTCAATGTGCCGAACGAAGTAAATTTTATGAGTCAAGGTGTATAGAAATTTTGATTTTACTTCATATAAATATCTCGTTCATCTCACAACATTTGCTGTGATTACCTATTTATGAAAAAGACTGTATTTTTAATGTAATCCCATAAGTATCCCTTCTCGCTCAGTTGGTGTAACTGACATGAAAGTAGGTTCAGCTTCGATTGCCGCATTAGGGTTATATCATTTTAGTCTTGTTTAATGATAAACGATTATCATGTAACAACTCGAACTCACGTTCCAACATTTTGTTAGTGTTTTCAAAAACTAGATTCCAATTTGAGTCCGAGAAAATCAAAATGGTATCAACACCATGGGACAATAAATCACCTTCGAATTCAATATCAAACAGATGATTAATACAATATATGAATCGTAAACAAAATTGGACCAACAACCGGATACGGGTTCGAATACCGCGTGTTTTACCGACTCTCACCAATTGATTTCTGTTCATTTCAAATCATGACATTCGATTTATTCAGGGTACAAATATAGGCTTAATAGATAATTTCGAAATAAACTCAATGGCATAGCACAAATACCATTTGATTCTAATTTATATAACAATGTAGTGTGATCAATTGTTTCAAAGGCCTTCGCTAGGTCCTAAAAAGTCTGTCATCACCTTTTGATCATTGTTTAATTAAATATATAGATATCTACTTTCTGGTCTGACGCAATTGTTTTTTTTTAATAATATATTATTCAATTCTAGAACGCTCATCAATCTATGTTTGATGTTTTTTATGTTATATTAGAGAAGTGTGAGAGTGAAGCAATCGGACTATATAATTTTTTGCTTTGACAGTCTACATTTTAAAAACAATCGAAAAATGTATAATAAATCCTTTGAAGGTACAAAATGTAGAGTTGGTTGAATGATACTTTAAAATAGAGAAGTTCCCTCATTAAAAACTCTTATAGAGATATACTTGTTTTCACAAAAGATGAATGAGGTCTACCAACCTAACAAGTAGAAGTAGTACAAACTAGCAGAATCTCGCCAAATGAGGTCCTTCATGGAAATGATAATAATAAGTATCATCTTTGCATCCATAAAGCGTTTTTAATGTTTTGAGATTCAATTTTTTCTCTGGACGGAGATTTACTAATATAAACATTGCTACATCTTTCAAAAGTGTTGCTATTCGAAACGTCATAATAATAATAATAATAATAATAATAATAATAAATATCACCTTCGCATTTATAGAACGTTTTTAATATATCAGGGTTCAATTTTTTCTCAGGACGAAGATTTACGATTGTGAACACTACTACATCTTTCAAAAGTGTTGAATAGTCGAAACTTCATCAAGTTTCTCTACATTATTGCAGTTTCAGAATTATTTAGTTGGTACGCCAGCTTCTCCTTTCGTTGATGTAACTATAATTATATTTATCGCGATTTTTATGAAAATATATTCCCAACTAGTATATTTAGAGACAATTATACCAGTCTCTTTCTATTCATTTATGAAACGGAACTTTAAAAAAGTTACTGACGCGTACACAAAACTAATTATCTGCAAAAACAATACAATATACTTCTTGAATGATCTCAAAATCTGATTAGAAGACATTGTTTTCCAGTAAAAACTGAAGTGATATGAAATTCTTGACTCCATTAACTTGCCTTCACTTCTTCATTCGCTCTCTTATCTACGTCTACATCATGTCCACGAGAACATTCGCCATTTTCTGTACTTCCATATTTTGTTGACGTATATTAAAATATTTGTTTCATCGCTAGTGTCATCATGATCATATTAAAAATATATATATATATATATATATATATATATATATATATATATATATATATCTATATATGTAGCCGCCCCGGTGGCTAAGTCAACTATCGCTAGCGGTAGAGACTGAAGTGACCATTGGGCGTGGGTTCGAGTCCCGCATAAGGCATGGGTTTTTGTGAACGTCCTTTCACCTATCATCACTTCATCGTTTCATTATCATCCTCTCATTCGTACCCCCGTATAACCTAGCTGTTGGTGGGGTCGTTGAGCAGCATTGAAAAAAAATATATATATATATATATATCATATTACATCAGTATACTTAAACTTGTAAGCATTATGTATTTATCACGCTTTTGGCTTATTGTCTTCATTAATTGAATTATTGGAAGTGAAACCTTTGAGGTGAAGCCAATGAAAGTTTTGAAAATGGAAGTGTTGAATTTGATATTTTAGAATACATTATAAAATAAAAATGATGATTATATAGAGATATTGATTCACTTGATAGATTATATTATATGAATAGTTGCATTGCATATGGTTATATTAACATGGAATCACAATATTTCCAATTATTCCAGATCAAGCATTGATGGAGATTTGATGGAGTGTAACATTTTGTAAGAAAAAAGAAGAAAACGCATGAGGAACAAAAATAAAATAACTATGAAAAATATAAAATAAAATACAATTTTTTGAATAATTTTGAATGATTATATTCAAGTGGAAGTAAGAACTTATGACTGATATCATCAATGGATTGAAATATTGTGAACTCTATTGAACGAAAATATTAAAATTAAGATTAAATATTTGAGATAATTTAAGTATAGTGTTTCGAGATCAACTAAAAACCCACAGAAAGTATATGATAGGCTACTTTCTACCTTTCACACATACTTCTTTATCCTACTGAATCCCAGCTTATGAGGCTATAATGCAAAAAGTCAACATCTTTTGCATGGTTTCTTGAAAAATATCCAGAATAAAAACGCAAGTTTTGCTATATTTCTGCGCTACAAAATGTGAACTCGCGATATTCATTATTATTCATCCCTCCCTTGAAATCGTCACTTTTTTCTCATTTGAAATATCTCTGTTTAAAAAGGAGAACTATATATATATACATATCTATATATCTCTCTCTATATATGTATATATGTATATATATATATATATATATATATATATATATATATATATATTATATATACATCTATACGGTTGGTGCTATATGTTGAGTTGTATACTCTCTCCTCTTCGCATCTCCTTTTGTTTGATCGCCGCATTCGCATTGTGGGCTGAAGACTGCAATCAGCCACCACAACAATGAGATGCCTCCCTCCCCCCTCCCATCTCCCCACCCTCATCACTCAGAGCCAACCCTCCCACCCCCACCCCCTGGGGGAGGCATCTTCTTCTAGCAGCTTGTTCATCATGCATGCATATCTCTGACATCTAGCGCCTAGCTGTTTTCAAATGATTTCATATATAAGTTGAGATAAAATGCTGACATTGGTTTGTAGGATGACTTACGTAATGTATGAACTCTTTTTGGTATATAATGGCTTTCAGTTTTCATTTGTTTGGATGTCTAAAAGATGGTAATGAGATTTTTTTGGTGGTTCAAAAAGGTGAAATTATTGTTTTTTTTGTAATTTTAAAGAGCATTGTTAATAGGTATGGAAGTAATAAAGAATAGCTTATAGGCTTACCTATAATGTGTGAGGTTTTTTTCGAAGGAATATAAATATGTTATCCGTATAGAGTTGGGATATATTCTGAAGTCTCTTTCATCGAACAGTAGTTCATGAAATTATTTTTCATTCAAAACGTGGCTTAAAGAAGATTAATGATGATAAGTGAAGATAATTAATAGCAGATGATGAGATTCCATTAAAAAAACTGAATTATGATGATACATAGTATTAATATATTGATAATTCAACGTTATAAAATTGAAGTCATGCTTTTTTCACGCTTCCAGAGATTACATTTCTTCAAACATGGCCCTTCCACCAAAACTATTAGATTCTGGAAAGTATAGGATTCATGCGGCATATATGGAATATTAATTTCAATAATAAAATGTATGTTTTTATCCAACTTTTTTTAAAAAAAATCTTTATACTAGATGAATATCTATAATTCATATTAATCTATCTTCTAAAATGTGTGTAGGTTCGAAGCAACGTATGTACTTGTGTATACAAAATGGACGCAGATGGACCTATGTGGATGGAGAAATATGGTTTAAATTTTGTCCGTTTATAACTAACAAATAACATAATAATTCAATCGTTTTCAATTCTCACTTAACGCAATTAAATACATGTATATCCATTTAAATCACATCCCCTCCATAACACAATCTAACCACAACATCCAAGCACTAGAACAACTATATTTATTCCACCAAGAAATAACTATTACTATTCCTTCTCTGTAAACGGTTACCACAGACACAATGCAACTAGTCTACAGATCTAAGGGGGAGGGGGGGGGTCGAGTATACCACTGTAATGTCTCGTTAGAAAATCCAGGGTGCGGGGTGGAGGGGGGTGTGTGATAGAGGCTGTGGGTTAAGAAGGATTAGGGAAGGGAGGGAAGGGGTTTACCACCAAAGGTAAACATATCCACATATTGACTGCACAAGTCAGATGGGTATTAGGAAGTCCACGTATTTGTATAGCACTGGAATAAAAATCGAACGAAATATATGAGTTTAGTGATCATTCTATTTTCAAATTTTATAAAATTCAATATATGAAAAAATATATAACAATAAAAAAAAATGATAAGAATGTTTGGTGTGTATATAATTTTCGATAAACAATCTCAATTAGCTAAAACAATATTTTAAATTTGTTTGTCATATGAAAAGTGCTGTACAGGAGTTAAGTAAAGCCCTCCCCGCCGGCTCAGTGACAGTAGTGACGTCAGATACCAATAACATCGATGCCTGCGCTAATAAAACCATAAGACGTGTTGTAAAACCAGACAGACACAGCTTACTTGATAACATGTTGTTCTGTGTGCTCGCAATCCATGTGGGGCCGTGTTCACGGTCCCTTAGAGCTCAACCGGTCCCGCGGTTTATGGCTTGCACACATGTCAGTGGATGATCCGGCCGGCGGTGATACTGTGTGCGATACAAGACACTGCAGAGTTCCACCGCGCGATTGTTACAAATCAGATACAAGTCGATAGGAGAAGTAACAATAGAAGCGCTTATAAATGCAGTATATAGTTTTTTTTAACTAGGAAAACGCAGAATGTGCGTTGTGAGATGAGCGTAGAGGTATGTAAATCTGAGATTAAAAATACTCTGTCTTGATGTATTTATGGTAACATAAAGAATGGAGACATGTTTGAATATATTTTCAACCATGCTTTGAGGAGCGTACTTAGTGTACATTTTCAACCATGCTTAGAAGAGCGTACTTAGTGTACCGTACTACATGTGTAGATGGCATTGAATCATAAAGTTTGGGTGATAATAAGCTTGGTGACCATGGTAAATAACCAAATATACTTTGCATTGAGCTACCAGAATGAGACCTCTAGCGCTGTTGCTCCCCACAAATTAATCCAAATTATTGGATGGTATTTTCAGTCAAATTCTATCGATGACCTTCGAGCAGCAGGTATTTTATATAATTTGAGAAATTTGAATAATTTTATAAAGAACATACGGTGACGAAGTATGCATTCTATTCAAAACCTATCTTCGCTAAATATTTCTTAAATAATTCGTAGAATGATAACAAGATTTTCGGATACTTGATTTGTGGTTATCGGACAAAAAAACAATTAATTCATGCATGTTGCTAGTGTTGATTGATTTCTGATTTACATGAGTACTTTAATTTGATTAGTTGATGTCTTATTGAGCTTACCAAAATACTCAGCTTTCAACACTATTTTATCGAATCTCTAGACTCACATTCCAAAATGACACTAAACTACTTTTTGTTTTTTTGTTTTTACTTTTTTTCCCTTTTTGCTCTACTCAAATTTTTATAAACTGTATACTTGAACTAAAAATTCGCTATTGTTAAAATAAGAATAGTATTTAGAATAAACTGCCACCGGACCAATGGTCCAAAGCTGTAATGAAAATAAATAATAATAATAAATAAATAAATAAATAAACATTGAATTTTCTCGTGAAATTGTATGTTACATACTGTACCGTATCGATTGTGCTCAGAAACACATTTGACAGGAAAATCTTTTCGAGGAAGTGTCTATTGACAAGTGTAAGCCAATCCAATTGAATAACCATCGAATCATCGAGCAGCGTGTGATTTGTTTTGGACACAAACAGAAATTGAAAGATGAAACAATTTACTTCACGTTTGGGAAACAACAATTGTGTCGTTGAGAGATGAGTGTGAGGTGTGATGAAATGATGAAAATAAAAAAGGATGAATAAATATAAATGACATTGAACCAACAATATAATTAGATGAGCGTAGCGAAGATTCTCATTCCATATACCGAAAAATTATGGGCTTGGTTTTTATGTTATTATTATTTTAATTTTTTTAATTTTGTACGCAGCATTCCGGTCAGGAAAATTGACCAATCGACTGAAAACTTTTTTCAAATATTGGCCTCACACCAGAATAGCTTGAGATTGTTTTTCAGAAAAATCGGTAGAATGGTTTTCCCGGACAAAATTTGGATTGTTCGGAAAATCCCCATTAGAATAACCCAGGGGGAAAATACTTCAAAACGAAAATTTTTCAAAAGCTTTCTAATTCATAAAAAATATTAAAACAACTATCGTACACATTTTCAATAATTTGAACAACAATCGGATGAGACATGACGAAGAAAACGCAATAAAAGTATATATTTCATCAAATATCAGGATCAAAACATGTAATGCCGAGTGTATATGCGACAGGTTGCTCTATAAATAGCAACAAGTTGCAGGTAAGGTTTTCAGCGTTTGAACTAGTCCAAGGTCTGTAGACAATGACAGGGTATTTTTCAATTCCAGATTGCCATACTTCAACGCTCATCTCACAACTCACATTCTGCGTTTTCCTAGTGTATTGAACGATTATTGAAAGAGTACATATATTGAGGAAAATTTACCAGATATAGTTTCGACCCGTGATGTTATTCTTATGGGATGTTTCAAGAAATCACAAACGTACTATTTTAACTCAAGTTTCCCCAAAAACAATACACCGTTTTTCCTGTACAGTAGTGAAAATTTATATTAAAGATTTGGTAGTTTCTTCATTCAATCTGTTGAACAAGCGTAAGAAAAATGAACACAAATCATAGATACGCCTAGTATTGTTTCAATCCCAATCTTCCTAGGATCATATATTCAATATTATTATATATAATGTCCTCCGATAAATCAAAACGTGCATCAGAATTGAGATTCTGATTTGAATAAACGATGTGATACATTTATCACTGATTTTTATATTCTACGAAATCATATTTTCAAGGCATTAAAACATCCAAATATTCAAAAAAAATGATTAAAACTCTACTTTACCTATACTCCAACTAAACCTAACCAATTCCGCACTACTCATCCATAACTTCTGCAGTGCAGTTTCATCCTGCATCTATTAGCCTATAGCATTGACATCTGTAATAAAAATATCCCCCTCACCCCCTCCCCCCTCCCCCTCTCAACATTACGTCACATCTTAGAGTAGCGTCGTCTTCTCGTGCGACGCTCCTTCAAAGACGAGACAGTGGGAAGGAGGGGGGGGGGGGGGGGATAAAAGAGGGGGCGTCACGACGCTCTTTATATATACATTCACGTTACAATGCGTTTAGTTCGCATGCAAGCTAATAAACTGTCAATCAATGTATGCGTGGAACTGAATAAACTCGGGTACAAAAGAAGTTTTTATGGGTGGTGTTTTGTGTTACCATAATAATAAATTCTATGTTTATACATTTTTTTTTCTATTTAGTTCGGATTTTCAATAGGAATGAGATCGACATAGCGGATATAGGGTTATGATCAGAAATAGAGGAGATAAAAGTAGATGGAATGATTTTGAGAAGAATAATAATGGAAATAGAATGATTCTTTGAGAGGATTTCTGATGAAAGCACGAGTAATAATAATAATTATAATAATATTTATTTTCGTTCAGAAGTGATCATACACATGATATTGGATAGGGCAAGTACAATACGTTGAATATAAAAAACACAGTTCAACAGAAAATACGAAAATAATTTAGTGTGTCTTTTGGATAACGAATTGGAAATTGATGCGTATGTCACTAAACTGTATATAATCAAAAAACAAAAAACTCAAACACGTTTTCATCTATGTCCACAAGTATACTTTAAATAGCATATTTATCATTTATTATTGTAAATCTAGAAATTACTAAATTTCGATGTATTTTTGTCTGTTGAAAAGAATTGAATACAACTCAATTTTCCACTCAAAACTGGATTATATATTATATAGGCATCTACATTATTATTATTCAAAAATAAATACAAACTGACTTTTTTTTCATGATGGGTACTTGATACTTTCAAACAACAATAATGCATGATGCTGTATATCTTCGAAATATATCCTGCAGTCAAAGAATGAGATTCTTCCACCAAATATCACCGCAACATATTCTGCTTTTGTTCCCAAATTCAATATTGTAAAATCCTTTTCAAAATGACTTTATATAAATGAAGTTATCTATCAAATAAAGTAGTTCTTATAGTTCAAGTTACCTAATTGAACAACCAACTGAGAGCTAGAACAGTTATTTCAAAAAGTATTTCACTACATCCAAAGATTACTCTGAATGGGAATAATGGTTATGATGTGAGTTCGAGAAAGAGATATCTTTCATCATAGAAAAAGCCAATTTTGTAGCAAAATCCAATATTTGCATGATTAATAAGTACACGACGATACTTTGTTGTCTATCTCTGTAGGACTTGCTAAGTAAAAATACATGTGTTCACTTCCAACAAGGAACTAACAAATTCTTAGTAGCTTTTCACATTTGATTCTTACAAACGTCACACAGAAAAAAATGCGAAAACCCGATTACCGGTATATGAAAATGATAATATATATATATATATATATATATATATATATATATATATATATATATATATATATATATATATATATATATATATATATTCGATCCGCGTCCGTCAAGAAGCAAAGAAGGAAAGCCAAGAAGAATCACCTGATGATGGCTGGTCAGATCCGAAACGTTGGAAACACAGACAAGGTCCCTTTTGGGACCGCAATTGTTTTCCAAAAGAGCAAACGCGGTCAACCCGAGAAAAGTACACAACATTTCATCCAGTCCGCGAAAACATCCGACATAACATATATATATATATATATATATATATATATATATATATATATATATATATATATATATATATATATATATATATATATATATATAAATGTGTAGCGTGTATTACATACAAGTAATACACTTAAAATGCAATTGGGATTTCACCCGGTGGCAAGTACATTTACATAGATTACATCACAAAAACACAATCATGAAATAAGAACTATAAAGTAACAATTTCCATCTTATAATAGATAGATAGATAGATGGATTTTTATTCACAGTACACATTAATACAATGTTATGTTTCGTCAACAACCGTGAGGTTTATAGAGTTTACTTAAGACTATATCACATCACGCTATCAGTTCTTACAGAAATCGTCAGTATTATAAAATTCTTTTTCTAATAGATATCGTTTAACATGTTTTTTGAAACAAAAGAAAGACTTTGAACATTCCAGGGTTAAGTGGTTTAATTAACCGTGGCAGTTTTGTACAGTTAAAAATCATATAAATAGGTTCTATTATTATTTCTTAAAATTTGTTTTAATTTCTTAAATACCATTATTTGGGCTTACAATTTAAATAATTTTAAATGGATACTTTGTTTTTTAAAATTGGCTGAGTACTGTTTGGTGGTACTTTTTGAGCAGGATTTTTCTGTTAGTGGTTGATGTATTAAATTGGGGATTCAATGCAATTTAGTCTCGCACCTGGTTAAGCAAGCCTTGGGGTGTGCGAGTGGGGTGAGAAGGGTGGGGAGGAGAGGGAGGAAAGAGGGGGAGGGGGAGAGAGGGAGAGGGAGGAAAGGGAGAGGGGAGGAGAGAGGAGGAGAGAGAGGAGAGGGGAGGAGAGGAGGGGAGAAAAGAGAGAGGAGGGGGAGAGGGAGAGGGAGGGAGAGAGAAAGGAGAGAGAGGAAGAATGAAAAAGAGAGAGAGAAAGAGAGAGAGAAGGGAGAGGAGGGAGGTGGAGAGAGGAGAGAATAAATGGGCGAGGGGAGGAGAAGAGAGGGATCAAGGGGAGAAGTTGGGGGGGGGGAAAGCGGAGAAGAGAAAGGGGGGGGGGAAAAAGGGGAAAAGAGGGGCGGAAAAAAGGAGGGTAGGGAAAGAGAGAGAGAAAAGAGGAAGAGAAGGCAGAGAGAAGAGGGAAAAGGAAAAGAAGTAAAGGAAATGAGGGCAAGGGGAAAAGTTTTCTTCCAAGAGTTCGGTACTGATTTTTTAAAAAAGGAAAGGGGAAAGAGGGAATCGGTTTTTAAATGGTTCCTAAATTTTAAGGCCACGAAGGGTAGGGGAAAAAAAGTGAGAAAAATAGGGGAATTTTTTTAAAAAAGAGGGGGAGGAAAAAACTAAGAAGAAATTAATTTTACAAGGAAAAGAGAACCAAGGGAAATATACCCGTAAGGGAAAAGAAGCAGGGAGGTAAAACAGTTTTGAAAGCAAAACCCCAAAATTTAAGGCTTTAAAAAAAAGAAGGGGGGGCCGAAAGAGAGGAAGGATGGGGGAGGAAAGGGGAGGGGGAGGGGATAAAAGATGAGGGAGTGGAGAATTTGGGAACGAAAAGAAAAAAGGGAAAAGGGGGATGGGAAGGGAAAAAGTAATTGATAAGGGAGAGAAGAATTTAAAAAAGGGGTAAAGGCGGAAGAATAATGAATTTTAAAAAAATTTAATTAGAAAAAATTAATGGAAGGAGAAAAAAAATAAAATTGTTAAATTTTCGGGGGAAGAAAAAAAGGAAAGGGAAAGAAGAATAGGTTGGAAAGGGAAAAACCCTTGAATTACAAATTTTGATTTAAGTTTTTAAAAGTGAAACAAGGAAAATTTTAAAGGGAAAAAAAAAGGAACAAAAAATTTATTTTTTGGAAAAAAAATAGGTTTTTTTTGTATTATTAAATGGTATTTTAAGAAATTATAAAAAAAAAAAAGGGATTGAAAGCACAAAAAATGAATCCTTGCTAAAGCTCGTCTTATTATTCAACTTCAAAGCAATGAATAGTTTATTCTATGAATAAAATGTAATTCTGAATACAATTTCTTATTTTCTGATATTATTAACCAATCTGTATAACATACAGTATATTATGAAATGTATGAAAAACCAATCAAATAACTATTCTATTCTATTCTATTCTATTCATAACACTCAGAAGATCATGAAAGCAAATGAATGAGATGTGGATTCTATTATATATGTTTTCACGTAAGAAAAGGGTCGTCTCCCCACTGAAAAATGGTTAAATCTGTAGTAATTAAATAATCTTACTGTACCTTTGAAGGACATCAGAATCCTGAAACTGATTTTAACGGATAACGACAGTATTTGTCTCCCTAATTCTGGATGAAAGTAGAAATCATCGTCTTAATTTTGGGAATTGAAATGAATTCATTTGTCCTCTAGGACGAATCCCCTTTTCTTAGTCGTGACTAAGAGGTTAGAAAATAGGTTAGAAGTTTCAAGGGTTGTGAATTTGGAGTTATTTTGTTGGTGGCAGTGGTTGGATTCAGGATTTAGATCGAGATCAAGATATTTGATTTGATAATAGTTTCACGGAACTCTACTTCCGTAGAAAGATCCTACAGTTGGCAGTGAAATCCAAGTATAGCTGTGATTAGACGAGCTTTAGCGAGAATTCAATTTGACATACTGAAAAAAATTGGTGTTGGTTTTTTTTTTTTCTTTTTTTTTCTTTTTTTATGTTTTTTTGTCGGTTCTCCACAGGTCAAACGGCTACAGTTATCAACTTCAAACTTTTTTTCAGTATGGTTCCTTATCTAACTTAGATCTGTATAGTTTTGTGGCATTATCAGGGGATAACTTTTGTTTTTATGAATTCTAGAAAGTTAAAGAATACCCATTAGAATAACATGGCGGAAAAAAAAATCTATTTCCCAAAAAGATGAAATTTTGCGTGAAGTTGAATTACATTCTGATACACATTCATAAAAAATTTCAGCTTGATCAGGTCTGCTACTTTGAAGAAAAAACATAAAATGTGCTAAATTGGTACCACTCGAAGCAGTTTTTACCCATTTTTACTCATTCATACTATTACTATTCGCTCGTCTTTAAACGCACATATGGTGTTGTCCTAGTAATATTTCAAAGTGGATATGAAAATGAATTGATAAAATGTAATGTAGTTGAGTCGATGGATGGATACCGTAACTACACTGTAATACAATCCCAGGGATTATTTTAAACGACGATCACAATTGTAAATTCAGAAGGAATGAAGCATTGATACATTGAAGCGAATTGATTGCGCATTGATAGAATGAATGAAACAAAGCGTGCTACTAGTAGTAGATATTAGTAAGGGTGCACAAATAGTTATAAACATGTTTTCACGAAAGAAGAAGGTATAAGGTCTCCCAACATTTATATATTTATTTATTTATTTGAAACAGCTTGGGAATCACTCAGAGTAAGTTATGATTCATTTATAAATAATTCAATTTATAATTTTGCAGGTAGTGAGGCACATGTTGTTACGGGGCTCCTGCTCTATTCTCACTACCTGTAAACAGTGTAATATAATGTATTACACTGTATAGAAACAATAATAAACAAATAAATAATAAATAAAAAAAAAATCCAGTAGCCGCTAGTCAGTAATGTTATGATAGTTATACAGCAAGGTTTTACAGCAATGATATAATCAATATTTATAAATACAATGAGTTTGAAATTGATATAGGAATTGAAATTGAAATTGATAATTGATAGTTAGGATGTAATAGACGAGGGGTTTACAACTCGCAAATTTGGTGTACACCTGATTTCAGGTGATTTCAGAGATTTCAGGGGATTTCAAGAGATATTCATACGGAATTCAAGAGGATTTCAAGTGATTTCAAGGGGATTTCATGGCAAGTATACACCGGATTTCAGGAATTGTTAACCCCTCGGTAATAGGTAAAATGTCACACAGCAGATTTGATTATGTTATTGAATATTTCTATTTTGGGGGGTACAGTATCCATGAGATGTTTGGGCAGATCGCTCCACATCCGGGTTGTTTGGCCCAGGAAGGAGTGTCGTCCCGTATCCAGGTTGAAGCGTAACAAACTAGGAGCTGTGATTGATATATTTAGGAAGTTATGATTTTTCAAGACGAGTTCTACGATTTGCATCTTTCAGAAACGTTAGATTCTTCGAAGACATCACGAATCTGGAACCAGATTTGAATGAATAATGACAATGTCTATTCAACTTTAATCAGAGAGAATTAGAAATCTTCATCACAATTTCAGAAATGTGAATAGTTTTTTTGTCCTCTAGAGACCACGAGTCATGCATGACATGAACATTGCCGATTCTGCATAGAAACATCAACAGAGCCGCCCTCGTTAGCTGAGTAGCTAAGGCACGCTTTAGAAACTGAAGTCACCGTTGGGCGTGGGTTCAAATCCCGCATAAGGCATGGGTTTTTGTAAACATCCTTTTACTTATCACTTCATAGTTTCATAATCACCTGCTCATTCGTACCCCCGTATAACCTAGCTGTTGGTGGGGTCGTTAGGCAATCAATAATCAATCAACGTCAACAAAATCAAGTGATGTTCACGTATCGACATAGACATCACTATTTCATTCATTCTATCAATGAGCAATCAATTCGCTTCAATGCTTCATTCCTTCTGAATTTACAATTGTGATCGTCGTTTGAAATAATCCCTAGGATTGTATTACAGTGTAGTTACGGTATCCATCCATCGACTCAACTACATTACATTTATCAATTCATTTTCATATCCACATTGTAATATTATCACAGCTGTACTTGGATTCCACTCTCAAACGTAGGATCTTTCTACGGAAGTAGAGTTCCGTAAAACTATTATCAAATCAAATATCTTGATCTCGATCTAAATCCTAAATCCAACCACTGCCACCAACAAAATAACACCAAATTTACAACCCTTGAAACTTCTAACCTATTTTCGTATAGACACCTTATTCTGAGAAAGAACTATTTTTTACTACACAATTGAAATCGAAATACCATATTAAAAAGTCTCTCTCTCTCTCTCTCTCTCTCTCCCCCCCTCCCTCCCTCTCTCTCTCTCTCTCTCTCTCTCTCTCTCTCTCTCTCTCCCTCTCTATCTCTCTCACCCTCTCTCTCACTCCCTCTCCCTCTCTCTCTCTCTCTCTCTCCATATCTCTCCCTCCCTCTCTATCTCTCTCTCCCTCCCTCTTTCTCTCTCTCTCTTTCTCTCTCTCTCTCCCTCTCCCTCCCTCTCTCTCTCTCTCTCCCTCTCTCTCTCTCTCCCTCTATCTCTCTATCTCTATCTCTCTCTCCCCTTTTCTCTACCTCCCTTTCTATCTCTCTCTCTCTCTCCCTCTCTCTCTCTTTCTCTCTCTCTCTCTCTCTCCCCCCCCCCTCTCTCCCCCTCTCCCTATCTCTCTCTCTCTCTCTCTCCCCCTCTCTCTTTCTCTCACTCTCGTCTAGTTATTATAATGGCATAAGTTTGTTCTTCTGCACGGCGAAGGCGAACTTCTCAGCCGTATAGCTCGGTGTACGTGCTTCCTGAAGCGCTATCTGGCTGCAAACTATTCAACTAAACAATGTATTGATAGCAACAACTTGATGTTCGACTTCGACACTGGAATTAAACACAAAGCAGCCTGTTGAATGCAGCAGGTATTTGTACTCGGTCTGTGAGAGCTGATGATATCTTGCTGTGAGAGCTGCTGATATCTTCCTGAGAGACGTGTATTTTAATCTGGAATGTTGGGTTACTTTGTTTTGAGGCAATTTGTAACAATAACTAAAATCAGTGTTTCATTGTATTGGTGGGATATAATAATATAGTTGCTATTTTGATTTTGTACACTCGCGTACTTCTGTTGAATATTAATAATTGTTATGCTTGTTTGTTGAAATTATTTGAGCCAATAAAATGGCATTCAAGAATTGACATACAATTTAATTGTAATAATAATTGTATTGAATATGTATTTCAATTTTATCAGATATAAAGTTATGAAAAATTCAAATTCAATCATTCTTAGGGTTTTGAAGAGTCACACTCTTTTAATGCTCAACAGTAATTTGTTCTACTGTATGATTACTTCTGGAAATAACAATATATATATATATATATATATATATTTATATACATATACTTTATACACGAGAGATGAAGGCTTGAACCACCCGAGCGCTAGTGATGTGGGGTAAGGGGACGGACGCTCAGAATCTCCTTCTTTCGTCTATAAAAGTCGAGATATTTTTATTTATTAAGACAGTGTAAGTAAAATGAACCAACTGCTGAACTTTCTGTTACGTTCATTAAATGGTGTTAACATTTTTTAAATGATCATTCTGAAAAAAAAGCATTGAAATTCCAGGAGAAAATTAAACAGAATTAGCTAAGGTACGAAAATGGCATATTTAACCAAGAGTGATAACAAGTGAATCCGCTAACTACCGCTAGATCTACTATAACTATCAGTTCTTAAAGCCGGATCTAATACCAATACAAATTTCACAAAGTTATATATTTTGATTGAAGACTTCGAAAGAATGTGCTGTAACTAGAATACAAAATAGCTGATTATAATGAACATGTAAATATTATAGTTCGGGGTAAAGAAACCATATGAATTTTATTGAAATCCATATAATCCCACTTCAAACGCGAACAAAACTTGATGCATTAAACATAAAACATATCAATAATCAAGTTAGTTAGGTGAGACCGCGCAATTTACGAATAAATGATTAATAAGTCAATTAATAACAAGATACAAAAAGACTATTAGAAACCAAGGGTAAAATAAGTCAATCCTTCAGTTATCGCGTAATCAACAAAAATATTTTTCGTAAAACCTGACCTAAGATGAAAGTTATATTTTCATTCAATCGGTGACTGATAATTTATGATTTTTAATTGTTGACCAAATAATATCATATTTCACCATAAATCAAATTAAATGAACATTCCATAAAACACTCCGATCAATAATTTCCTAGTGTAATATTCCGTGCTCTACTGTATAATGCTCTCAGTGGCTGTGACATGTTTGTATCTAGAAAGCCGTGACGTAATGAATGAATGAATTTGCTGCTACGGGGCTGACAAGAGTGACATCATTAACATGTTAACAAAAGGCAGTTATCATTTAGACAACGTACAAGAACTAAGACAATTGAAATATATCACAGAATGTTCATATCTCTTTCAAAATGACATTTAGCGTGTGTTTTTAATTCCGTGTTGAAACAATAGGCACGTGTTTACATGATATGAGTAATAAGCTGTATTGTTACAGAATACATTATTTAGTGTTTTGGTTTTATCTGTGTTTCAAGTTGTTATCAATATGTCTATGTTTAGTTAGTCATAGAAATGTAGTATTATATTGAATTAAGTTATTCAAGTTAGGTGACAATATGGGGGTAGAATAACTTGGGGGGGAGGAATTATCACGGCTTTCTTGAATAGTGTACTCAATAAGAAGGTGGACTGGAAGACACTGCCATCTGATAAATCAGTTGTTGCATCTTATTTCAAATTAGAGCCGATTGTACCAACTGTCGATCAAATATAAATTAGTTAGTAATTACTTAAAGTACAAAAATGGCATATGTGTTCAAGGGTGATAACAAGTTAATTTGCTAATTTTTGCTCAATTCACTAACCATCACTTGGTTCAACCGCCTCTTAGAGGCGATTGTACCAACTGATAATTAAATATTAATTTGTTAATCATTACTTAAGGTAGAAAAATAACATAGGTAACAAAAGGTGATAACAAATTAATTTGCTAATTTTTGCCTTATTCACTGATCATCACTTGGTACAACCGGTTCTTAGTCCTCCATTTTGTATGTAATAAGACTGTGTATAAATATATTTGATATTCAGATCTAATCTACATAACACCAATTCTATTTTCAAGTCCAACCGAAAAAGTTTCGAGAATTACCAATTGGCTCAAAATTGTATTTCGAAATGCTTTATTCGTAGGATTTATTATCACTAACTTGAACATTATTGCAGACATGAGTAAAAGGGGATAGACACTTTTTGTTAACATGGGTGGAGGTGCCAGTCCAAACCAATCATGCTATGTGTGGTGACGAATATAGGGGTTAATACAGACTGAATGGTCCATACAAGAAGTATAGTGCCTGTATATCTATCACATCCGAATGTAATAAAACACATTAAACACATTAAAATATCAGGATTAGAAAAAATTGTAAGTGAATATTTTATATATGCCTATAATTCATATTATGTATGCATTTATGTTCGAAGTTTTCTAGTCATGTGAATAATTTATATTTATGACTTGCTAGAATATTTGAAAATATGTGAGAAAATATATGAGAGGTTTTTCGAAATGTGCATCATTTTCACTTTTATAAAATACAGTTCCAACCACTGGAATAGTACTATTGATTAGAACCATCTTTATTTATACTTCTCAAATGTAGTGCTATAATCATTAATCCAACGTCGATGAATGGAACACAATTAAATAACTATTAAAATACTACAGCGCTACAGTCATTATATTTGATGACCTACGATATTTCATATTTCGGTTGAAATCTGTCCACCCGTAATAGGCTTATTTAAACTTATCAAAATTACGATTAATTGTTTGATTGTTTGCTTAACGACCATCAAAACAGCCCAGTTATTCGAGACTGAGCTGTTATTATTATATACTAGCTGACTCGGCAAACGTTGTTCTGCCATCGAAGTGATTTGTAGTGAATGTTGGTTGTTAATGTAAAAATAAGGTGCCGGAAGGCGGATTAGGCTGTATCTAGCGTGTACTGTTGCAAATGCTGGCGAGCGCGGCAGACCTTGAGGAAGGCCGTCAATGTCATTGTACAACGCTATTACTGGTGTTGTCCTTGAAGTGCCAATTTTTGGATATTGCTCATAGGAGAAAGCTTGGCGTGGGATCTCGTATACTTTAGGACCATCTACCACCCTTAACGAATGTGCGTGAGGAATTTCACGGCACTCGGTCGAGCCGTTTCGGAGGAGTTCATCCTCTAACATGTGACACGAGCTTTTTATATATAAGATGAATGACTTTCACAAAAACACTTTCCAAAATGCGGGACTCGAACCCACGCCCAGCTTTGGCTGCCTGAATTAGACGGGAGGTTCCTCATTACGAATAATATTAAATTCCACATGATGTCCTTGATTTAGTTACATTTTCAAAGATTATTATGTGGTCAGAGAAAATAGAATTTTCACAAACATCATACAAAAGCCGCTAATTGACTCGTTTGAAGTTGAAAGGTATAATCTTGATTATATAATGACGTAATAATTCTTAATAATTTTACGTAGATGGAGATTAATAAAGAGTTCTCGGTAGTACATGAAAAGAAAAACTCATTGAAAGACATTCGCTTTTTAGAAGAAACGTTTGACAATTTTTTAAAGAAATAATAAATATATGTTGTCGTAAGAAGAGTTGATTCGTTAATCTGTTAATTAAACAATCTGGAGGTATTGAATAAATCATCAACTGTATTATTTGATATTATTTCAGTCTTGTTCAATAACCCTCATCTCTTTGATAATATATCTGTTGATGCAAATCAAATATAGCTGTTTTTTTCTTATAATATTACAAATTTTGAATGATATATCTGTAAATTACACGTTTTAGAATATTATCATTTCATTAATTTAGCTATTCGAGAATTGAATATTCAAGATATCATCAAAAACAGTTTCAATATGACGGGTGACAAAATGCATACTGCAATAATTAATTAATTTAATGTGGCTAAACGACCCCACCAATATCTATAGGTTAGACGGGGGTATGTATGAGCGGGTGATAATGAAACAATGGAGCGAAGATAAGTGAAAAGACGTTTACAAAAACCTACTAATACTAATAATAACCTACTAATTTACTACTACTAATCGAACCCACGCACAACATGACTTCAGTCCCTAACGCAGTGCGATAGTTGACTGAGCCACGGGGGCGGCTGCATACTTCATCAGGCAATGATAGACGTGATGATGGAGCTATTATACATGTAAAAGGGTTTTGAATTTCATAATGTGAATACAACATTCCTGTCGTTTGAAGGCATACATGGTATAACATTAAATGGTCTGATAAGTGATGTATAAGCCCTCTTCAGACCACCTGACTCACATCTTTCAATATATTTGAGCAAGAAATTTTCGAAACCATTAATCATAAAGAGCAAGTTATTCATATGGTTGACATTAACATCGATCTTTAGAAAAAATCTGTTTATATTCAAAGTTTGGAAATGTACCGGCAGAACATGTATGAAAAGATGCATATTTTGGCGAAACTGTTAAGGGTGGAGAAAAGGCTTGAAGAATTTTCTAAAACATGTGTAGCCAATTTGTTTGTGAGGGTTATTGAAAAAAACATGACATTTTTTTCTTGCAATAGGAGACATAGATGTATATTTTACATCTACATCAAACTAGGAATAAGGATGAATCATTATTGCTTCTTTCTAGTTACAATGAGTATTGAGAATGACTAAAGATAGTACATAATTACCTAAATTATTTAATAAACTTCCCGATCAATTATTTGCATACTAAATATTTTGTAAATTAGGTCAGAATAAGAATCATTGATTGTTTTTCAGAATGTGTGATTCTTATTTTCAAATCATTGATGTTGAATATATACTCAAATTGTTCAGTATATAGTTTTTTTCTACGTGTTCGTTTGTAGGAAAAATGACTTGGGTCCCGTTTTACGAATAATAAATTTGTTGATTAAGCGATAATTAGTGGATTAGCTTGTTATTACCCTTGGTTACCAATGTTATTTTTGTACTGCAATTGATTATTTAGCTTGATTAACACATTTTTATGATTGGTAATATGGGCCCTTATTCTTCATTGTTATTCTTCATATTATCGATAAAGTTACATCGATATCTGTTGGCATTTGTAATCATGTATCATAATAGACCTACAGGCAACCCACACGTGTGGCTTCGTGGAGATATGAAATAGTGCTTTTTTATTTTATGTTGTACGTGGTAAAACTTCAAATGAAAAAATAATAAGATAATATGGAAGAGAAATTGGATGGTTGATGATTATTGTTGGCTCTGAATGACCCCACCAACAGCTAGATTATTTGGGATACGAATGAGCGGATGATAGATGAATAATGTTGACAAATCTCAAAAATCTTATGCTGGACCCGAGCTCATGCCAGACCGACTTCAGTTTCAAAAGCGGTGCGAAAAATATATTTCAAATTTCAGTTCTAATTTAACGCATCAGAATCTTTACTTGAAGAAATATTTGAAGAAATCATATTCAATACATAGGAAAATGAGAATATATTGTTATTAGAAATATTCCGCGTATTACTTACATTCATTTAGTTGAAACATTGAACATTTTGAATGTGTTCAATCGAGAAATTTACTATATACTATCATTATTCAAATAAACTGACAGAATAGTTTCAAATAGTTTAAGGGGATCTGTACATGAAGAATTTATTAATTTTTTATTTCATATTATTTTTCTTCATTCTTTACTGTTTAATAATATGTGAACATGTTTCATCATCATAATGTAAAAATTGCTTAAAAATAATATTGAGTTAAAAATAGTATTTAATTAACCTAATTGTTGATTACACTTTATTTACTTTTCATGAACTTGAAAGCCCGTTTACCGGGTTCATTGTTTTTTTTATATTAAGGAACATTCATCTTGGAATCTATCTTACCGATTTACTTGAAATTTTCACAGTTATTTACCAGCTATATACTCTATAGCCTGAGCATTGAAAAAATTACTTCATCTTAATGGTTTCGTATTTATCAATTGTTAGTTACGAAAAAACGTGAAACATTTAGTTTTCAGTAACCGGGTTTGAATGAAATATTTATTAAAATCAAAATAATGATGTGTCAATATTTATTGATGATCGTTTTATAGAATAAACTATAGGCTACAATGTGCAACAAAACAAAGAGAATTATATCGAATAGTTTCCAAGATATGTGCTCCTAAAGTAGATACAAAAACACATAATAATCCTTCATGTACTGGTCCCCATAAATGTGCCCAAGATTCTTTTTGGGGGAAAAATATACATCACACAATTCCTACACTTCAAGAATAACATATCAACCATAAGAAAACATCATAGTATTTTCTGTATAATTTAATTTCTTGCAAAACACCACCCACATTTATACGCCAAGTTTATTACTTCAATATTTGATGACAGCCAGCGTCGTCAGCCGTGTTTAAATTCAATTATGCTGACAGTTAAATTAAATATTTTTATTGCACTTTTCGAACTGTAGAAATACGACCATATCAAAACATTAAGTATAAATGCCAACACGGCGAGTTACCCTTGTTAATAAATTAACAGGCCGAACTCGTAAAAAACGAGTAGAATAATCGCAGGTAAGCGCGGGGGTAAGTGAGGGTAAGTGAGCGCGGGTTCGAATTGAGAAGATTGCATAAATTAGAAGTGGAAAGATGGAGTACATTTCTAATGAACTTAGCAAAGACCTGTTTTAACACAAATTCAATTGTTTTGAGTATTTTATTAGACGAGCTTTAGCGAGGATTCAATTTGACATACTGAAAAAAATTGGTGTTCGTTTTTATGTTTTTTTTTTGGTTGTTTGTTTGTTTTTATGTTTTTTTGTTGATTCTCCACAGGTCAAACGGCTACAGCTATCAACTTCAAACTTTTTTCAATATGGTTCCACATCTAACTTAGTTTTAACTGTATAGTTTTGTGACATTATCGGGTGTTTATGAATTTTAGAAATTTCAAAAATTCTCATTAGAATAACACAGCGGGAAAAAAAAAAATATTTTCCAAAAAAATGAAATTTTGCGTGAAGTTGAATTACATTTTGATACACAAATCTGTAGATTTTCAGCTTGATCGGGTCAGCCATTTTAAAGAAAAAACATAAAATGTGCTAAATTGGTACCACTCGAAGCAGTTTTTACCCATTTTTACCCATACTATTACTATCCGCTCGTCTAATAGCGCATATATGACGTGTTCCTAGTATATCAGATTTGTGAAATTTTGTTTCACAGGAAAACGCCCAACTATGTGCGTTTTAAGATCATTTATATATATTTTAATATTTATATCTATAAGAAGATATTTGCATCTTCATGGCGAGAAATGTACACTCACTTTAAAAACGACGATTCTTATTTTTATAAAACTATCAAACATGTCCATCTGTGTAATATTTTCAAGATCTCAAATATTCAATATTTTAGATGAAAAATATTCTCCATTTATCAGTCAAGTTACTCTCAAAAAAGAAGAAAAAAAATCTAAAATTCAACCAATAATTCCTCAATAACGTTCAACCTGATTTATATCGAGGTTTATTAGTGAATACAGAAATTTGATTTAAAATTATACTAGTGATACTGTCTTAATATCTTGTTTTAATTACGTAAGATTACGAAAAGCTTTGGTCTTTCTAGTTGTTTTCCCATTGCCAATTAATACAGTTACGACCTAACGCCTTGACTGACGGCTTTGAGTGATATAGTAATTGGCTGCCATTATGTGAGAGGAAAAGTTGTTAATAAAAAGACAGTAGCTTGACCAATAAAAACTACCCTTAACATGACCATGATACGTCTTACAGTATCATAACTCTTACTGAACCAATTGTTGTTTCATAGCTTTAAGAGGCCTTCTCATAGTTACTGGAATTCATCAGTTATGTTTTCATTAGAGGAAGGAAAGAAAAAATGTGGTAGTAATAGTTGATATTTGTTTCCGATTGTTTTGATTTTTCGACCGCATTCAGAAAAAGAGCCCGAACAATATGTATATATATATATATATATATATATATATATATATATATATATATATATATATATATATATATATATATATATATATATATATATATCAATCTATGGTTCACTGCAACTTCACAGTGTACACTGAGCTCTTGTTTCCACAAGAGAAGAAGGTGGGCTACCAACATAACAAACACTAACATCACTCATATATTTCCATAGCTGTGGTATTTTCAGAGTTTCTTGATATTGCATAGAAGAGAAAAATGACGAGAAAAGCAACTGCTGCTTTCGAAAAGTGAGATTATATGTGATAACAAATGTTTATATAATTATTTAGTTGCTAGATAATCTATTTCTCTCGTGGATACAAATATATATATATATATATATATATATATATATATATATATATATATATATATATATATATATATATATATATATGTATAATTCAATTGAGTTTTGTAATTGGATGGTCTTTCTCAAGATTAATGGCGATTCTCATGATGTTTCAAATGATCGCTGTTTATATGGCCAACAAGTTTTTGTTTTGTAAGATTCTGACTCCTGCTATGCTTATATATATATATTATACATATTTCTACTGATGTTTTTTTTTCGAAAACAGAAACTCTCACCGGTCTCCAAGGTAGTTTATTATCCCCCATCTTATTCTCACCAATATCCAAACTAGAACGTATTCCGTGTTTTTTTGTTCGTACTCTAACCCCTTCACTTATGTCGAGAACTATTCCTAACCGAACACTGACTATTCCACCCCATGCAGCTAGATAAGAAGAAGAAGAAGATATTGCACACGTCACTATAATAGACGAGTAGGCAATATCTCCCGACTGTTTGATCATCCTGACGCGGAAATGACGTCATAAACCTGTCGGCATGATGATTGACGTACCACGTGACAGCTGCAATTACACCGACAGCTTACCTCGATCAATCGCACATACACACCTCCCCCCCCCCCTCCCCCTACCTCACACCCCGCCACGCACTTGATTGCACATTTATTACCAGAGTAATTATTTCCGAATACTGCTGGTTTTAGTGACAACCGCTAGGGGATTAACATGTCGTTCCTGTCGGGGAATAATAATATTATAATCAGAGATGGAAGAATACGCCGAATAATTACAGAGAGAAATAAACGAAAATTAATTGAATTTGGAATATATAATGTTTCGGTATCATTCTTGTACCTACTTGAGAATGTCAAATATAAGTGATTTTTTAATATTTCAATGGTTATGAGGGTATTATTTTGGAATTGTTTCATAACTGTAGCGTCGGGCGTGAGTTCCAGTCCAGCTGCATTGTGCATTAGTCTAGGCCGAGGGGTTAACAACTCCTGAAATCAGGTGTACACTTGCCATGAAATCCCATGAAATCCCTCTGAAATCCCTGAAATCACCTGAAATCACCTGAAATCCCTAAAATCACCTGAAATCCTTGAAATCACCTGAAATCACCTGAAATCACCTGAAATCACCTGAAATCACTTGAAATCCCTGAAATCCCTTAAATCACCTGAAATCCCTGAAATCACCTGAAATCACTGAAATCACCTGAAATCACCTGAAATCACCTGAGATCACCTGAAATCACTTGAAATCATCTGAAATCTCTGAAATCACCTGAAATCCCTGAAATCACCTGAAATCCCTGAAATCACTTGAAATCCCTGAAATCACTTGAAATCCCTGAAATCACCTGAAATCACCTGAAATCATGAAATCTGAAATCAGGTGTACACCAAATTTTCGAGTTGTAAACCCCTGGTCTTTGTAAACATAATTTGTATATTCAATAACTTGTAGCTCCAAATAATCAATCGTCATCATCCCAATTTTGTTTTTTCGTTTCAAATGCCTTCAAGTGTTGATGTTTTCATCATGAAAAAACTGTATATAAGTACCTGATAAAAATGAACAATTTAATTTCAAGTCATTATCCTGAAGTTAATTATTCGATGTGATGTGAGATGGTCGTTTGTTTCGTATCTCAAAAACGCGCGATGAGTTAAAACTTGATCTAGTCTGTTTGTCTTGAGATGACAAGTTCTGAACTGTTACCAAGCTAGATATCACTTAACCAAGTCAACTTATATAGAATACAGTATAACTAAAGTTATTCTTTCGTCTAGTCGTACTGTAGACATCTCATTTCTAAGTTGATATACTTGTCATAGTCGGCAACAGTTAATCAGTCAAAGGTTTCAGTTTCGAAAGAAAACTTATAGTCAACTACGAGCGTCTGAAACGGACATAAAAAAATCAAGTCACAAGTTACCAATCTATTCCACTAGACTGCGTCAACTGCTAGTCTTGCATCAACTGTCGCCAACATTACCGTTATTAACCACGAAGCCGAGCTAGCTAGCGCAAATGCTAGCGGAAAGCAAATCGTGCGCGAACATTGAAATCACAGCTGCCAACTGCAGACGGCTTCAGAGCTTTCGTTTTCTCTTATGCCCCTCCTGGTATTTGTAAAACAACACGAACTTGAAATAACCGAACCTGGTTTGCCGATGTGTTCGAAATTTCATCCCCCTCACCATCTCTCTCTTTCTCTCCCTTCTCCCCACTCTCTCTCTCTCTCTATGCTTGTGTTTTATTCGCTTATACGTTTCAATAAGAACATCGGGCCCTATACTTCTTCCTCACAACACTATCAATCAACGAGTTTAATTCACTGCGATCTGCGCATGATCGTCTCGCTTACAAATATAGAATGTTTTCAGTTCTAAGAGAAACTATTGGCCGAACACAAAGTATGATGGGCCTATATAAACTCGATCACTGAACAGAACCTAGTTAATGCATTTCCTGCCACAGAGTAAATACTGAATAAACGTGTAGATAATTTGTTCAACAGAGTATCAGGCAAGTTTTTTTAATACTAGTAATAAATTGAAGTACAAATCGAAAGGAAATTTTTACAATAAGAATACATAGGATGAACGAAAAAGATGGAATATCGAAGATTATATTTTTTTGATGAAAATTACCGAAGTTTGCTGCTGCTTCAAGTTAAACTATCATATATTCATTGTTTACTGAATCAACTTTGTGCCAAGCTTATGTTGAATAACGAAGATAAAACCACTTTGAAAAAATCTGACAGTCAGAATGGTATTTGGCCCATGTATGGAAAAATCATAACAACTATTCAATGATGATATCAATGGATTTCCCGTCATATCTCTTTCCCGATGATGGTACGCCTTTTAACCTTGGTGGAGGTGCCAGGTTGAATAACGCACGTCCAAGAACAAAATGTACATTATTTGAACGTGAATTCCAAACTATCACTCAAGTAAATCTCAATGCCATTCTCATTATCAAACAGAAACAGATATAAAATTCATTATTATGTAAATAAATGCATGTACAAAAAAGAATAATACGAAGAATTCCTTATATTCTAGGAACTAAATCCATGTACAAGAACAATACGTCTTGAGTACGATATTCAATAAATAACAATATCTCGAGAATATACCCCGCCTCTCTTCTCAAAATTCACTCACCTGATCAAAATCTCTCTGATTTGAGCAACTATTCATATTGAGAAACCATTATTAGTATTGAACAATGATTTAAATTGCTGTGATACATGAATTTTGAGTGATAAACTCATCCATAGCGAAACCAAATACCTGACTTTCAGTATCAAATAAACTAACATTTCTGATTGGATAGCATAATCCGTATTTGAGCTTTCCAATTGGTTTGACGTTCGCCAGTCAAAATGTTCAAAAAGTTTATTCAATGAGAAAAATTGTTTTTTTTTATTGCTGTTTACCGCTAAAATGAGTGAGCAGATGGATCCAATTGGATTGAAATCCTGATTACAAAAGCGTGCAAGTCTTCTTAAATGTTATGTTACAAATTGAAACTATTCAAAGAGAAATTTTGTATCAAAATATGGAGGTTCTGCTGCCAATATGCAGTTGCTTCGAGGACACAGGATAATGATACAATATTCACTTAAAAAGACACAAATTTGAAATTGTAGTGCATGTTTGATGTTGACGAAACAATACTGAAAAATATTCATCATTTCGTTTCTTTCTGACACAGGAAACATAATATGATTCAGAAAAATTAATGAATCACGATTTTTGAATCTAAACTTCGCTTTTTTTATCCTTGACTACACATTTCACTCAATTTTTTGTTCATCAATGACTGTTCCTGTTATCACACCACCCTTATTAAAACTAATAATATTATTGATAATGTGATGGTAATAAATATAAAATGTTAAGAGGGGGTGAGAGGGAACTGTTTACTACGATCTTGAATTATTTCTAGCATGTCTTATTCACAATTCAGAGAAAAGTGTTTCACATTTTCAACCGAAAGCACAACGTCTCTCAGCTCCATTGTTGATATAAAACCAAGGCCCGTTATAACTTATGCCAGTGTTTGATATACTCTAATAAAACAATGACAATTCATTTACAAGACGTTAGCGTCGGTTGTGATATATAAGTGAAATGTATACAACCCACAGTTTTATGCCGGGGTGTAATGGTAAGGCTCGTGGAAATGCGAGCGTCTTTCGCACAGCGTTTTATGCGTTGAATGGCAATTCCTTATTGGCACTGGCGGGTAGAGAGAATGCAGTTTTTAAATAATGCTATGTACAATGATATTCTGAAAAGTGGTTTTTAATTCATTCATCAATTTTGTATATATATATATATATATATATATATATATATATATATATATATATATATATATATATATATGTATATATATTTATATATATATATATTATATATATATATATATATATATATATATATATATATATATATATATATATATATATATATATATATATATATATATTGATATTCAAAAAATGTGGTACCGAAATTATATGCAATTTAGAGAAAAGATAACACAAATATTCCAATAACATTTTGAGTAGTTTCTCTCAAAATGTTGAAACAAATCAAACAAAAGCTTGAAAGAAAATCCGGTTGAATTGAATAATTTCTGAAGAAAAATTTGAAATGTTTTTTTTTTCAATGAATGATGAAAATAAATTGAGATATTGACAATACATGTCAATAATGTCTGAATGTCTCGTGTCCGATGAGACATATTTGTAATTTTCGTAAGTTTATTCTTTATTTATATTTTACAATCGAGTGTGAAATGTTCCATCTCTCTCATTATTGGTTCCTGAATTCTGGTTGTAAATTTAACGACAAAAATTTAACGCATTGTAAATGAATTGTCATTGTTTTATTAGAGTATATCAAACACTGGCATAAGTTATAACGGGCCTTGGTTTTATATCAACAATGGAGCTGAGAGACGTTGTGCTTTCGGTTGAAAATGTGAAACACTTTTCACTTAATTGTGAATAAGACAAAACTATTGTGAAATTCACAAAAGCATGGAATTACATCATTGATATACAAATTATCCGTTTTCACCGCGCTCCTAGAAGATATAAATAAGATTATCGTGTTCAAGAAGTTTGCCATGGCTCTAGGAAACAGTTCTTAGATTTGATGGATTGTTGCACAGTTATTTCCTTGTATGACTGTTTTGTCTTGTATTCCAACTGCTTTGCAATGCAAATTCGATAATGAAGATCTTTGGTTTTCGCTAGCTCCATCATCTGATCACAGTAATTCAGTAATCATTGATTTATATCAAGTTGTTGACTTTCAAACTGATGAATGAATATCTTCATAATTGAACCAACTATTATCCTCACATTTCACGTGTTCATGGAAAATAACATTTTTGTTAATAACGAAAAAGTTTTTGTTGTAAAATGGTGAGAGGATTTCAATTATTTTTCTTGGAAAACGGAAGAAAATTGAAATGAAGTTCTGAAATGACCACTTATCCAGATACAAATTTTATTTCATATATATAGGCGTGGCTAGCCGGTTTTGAAAAGTTTAGCCCCAGATATGGTGGGACAACACCCTCTGACCCATTATTTGGAAACAGAGTATGATGATTATTATTATATTAAGTTTCTTTTTCGGATTCTTGAAGAATCTTCTGTCTTTCCAAACTAAATTTTTCTCAGAAGCGTTCCATTCTGATACTTCTGACTATAATGTTGAGGGGAAGTCTGCAATTGATTTCATCTTAAATTCATCTGTATAGCCTCGTATTTCAAACAAAAACATAATCAAATTCTGAATAGAAACTACTAACATCACATCAACCATAAACACGCAAAAAACACGTTTCCTTATTGGCCAACGCGTTAAACGCGTAGCAAATAACGCATACCTAGAAACACGTGTCTGTGGGTTAGAGCGACAAAACAAAGTGTTACCAACGGCGGCGACCCCATGTGGTGGATCGTGGTACTATCCAAGTTAATTCCAAGTTTGTGCGTCGTCCCAGGACGCGGACAATTCGTCATTCCATCCCCCTGACATCCCTAAGACGCCACCCCCCTCCTCCTTACTCCCCCTCCCCCCCACCCACCCCCTCTCGATATACCTTACCTCAATCTTACACCTGTGCACTTCGTACGCAGAGATATGTCTTCTTATTATTGACTGGCTTTGGTTTATTATATGGGCAACTTTATAGGCGGCTTAGATGAGTGTATTAGATTTAGATTGATTTTTTAAAAGAAAAATTGCTGTATGTTAAAAAATTGTCTTTTTCAATGAATACAGATATATTAGTAGAGGTATTCACTTTTTAGACTATGTTCTGGTAGGGATAGAATTGTATGGAAGGAAATTAAATCATACAAATAATATAAATTCCTCAAAAGGAAAACAAACGATTGATTGTTTCATAATGAGACTTTAATATCAATTTGAGTTACCATAAATTGGTATACATTCCTATTATACTCAATGTATATGAAGGTTTATAAACACAATTATTCCCAGAAATTTTGTAATGGTATCTATTAAGATGAATTCATTATATTTTGTGTTTAAAACTTATATAGACTGTCAACATTGGCAGTACTGTTGACATGTGAGAGAGCAAATTTTGGCGTCTTGTTGTTTTAGACTACTCGAAAATGACAGATCTAGTCAAATAATAATCGCTAGTAGGATAATAAGAGATTCATTTCAAAACCCGGCACCTCCACCAAAATATAAAAACCATCATTTTATATTTTATTGATTGATTGATACAAAATGAAGTTAACTGGGAAATTATCAGATCCTAGATGAAGATTACTGAAATCATTCCAACATCAAATATTCTCAACATAGTCGTACGGACTAAACATTCTATAAAAAAAATCCTGTTATAAAATGAATTCAGTGTATAGTTGAGAATAATCATTGGTCAATGACCGTTAAAGTGTCACTTTAAATGGTTTTAGTTCACGCTGTGAGAAAAACTTGTTATTTAATAACAGTAAAAGTTCGACATAGTTCAGTAGCTTCGCATTCAATCAAAACTATCATTCTTCTGCGGAACAATATGGGATGTAATAAGTTTTCTATTAAAAGATTGTTTGAATCATCATTGATATAGAATCATGTATGTGATTATACATTATATGAGATAATGAGTCGGGTGGACGTTTTTGAATCTGATTGAAACCAATTTAAATATTATTGCCAAGTGCCAACTCATCATTTTGTTAAAAAATTGTAAATTTCTTGTGAAGTTACGAAAATATCACAAATTATCCGTATATTCCGTAATTCGTTTGAACCGTATTATCAATACTAGGAAAACGCCATATATGCGTTGTTAGACGAGCGAATAGTAAGAGTATGGGTAAAAACTGCTTCGAGTAGTACCAATTTAGCACATTTTATGTTTTTTTTTCAAAATGGCTGCCCGATCAAGCTGAATTTTTTTAGAAATGTGCATCGGAATGTAATTCAACTTCACGCAAAATTTCATTTTTTTGGAAAATAAAAATATTTTATTTTTTTCCGCCATGTTATTCCAATGAGTTTTTTTGAAATTTCTAAAATTCTTGAAAAAAAAGTAACCCCCCGATAATGCCTTAAAACTATACAGATCTAAGTTAGATGAGGAACGATATTGAAAAAAAGTTTGAAGTTGATAGCTGTAGCCGTTTAACCTGTGGAGAACCGACAAAAAAACATGAAAAAAAAAAATATATAAAAAAACATAAAAACGAGCACCAATTTTTTCCAGTATGTCAAATTGAATCCTCGCTAAAGCTCGTCTAATCAAACCAAAATGCATCATCTTTTATTCGATTATTTCAGCTCATTCCAAGTTCTTATAACCTAGCCAGAGTATTTTCTCCTCTCTACTTTCTTATTTTCCGTTTTACCCAACTCACATGTATATCGTGTACAGACTCCAGAACTGCGGCGCGAGCAAGTAAACCATGTAAGTTACGATCCACACGTAGGAACGGGCACCCACTAGAAGAGAAAAAAGAAGAAAAAAAAAACATCTGTAAAATTCACCTCCATGTCGATGCGAGCTCACGGTCACCTCTCTACCTGTATATGTGGCCACGTGTGGGCGTGTGTATGTGTGGTCTAGGGCATCAATATCCACCGCACATCACATAAGTTTCGTCTCGAACCAACACCACTAATAATACATAACACACCTTCCATGTACAGTATCTGGCAAGACGATGGGAACTATTTTTACTGAAGAACATTTCGGGAAAATTAGTTCTGAATACACATTGGCAAATTCGAGATGGGTTTTTTGTAGCATTGTTGTTGTTGTTATTGTAGGTAGTAATAGTAGTCAACTTGTATTCACGGAAGAAGGTTCTGAGAAACTGTTCACCTTATCCCATACCATTAGCACGTGAGTGATTTGCTCCTTCATCTTTCGTGGATACATCAGTACAGTAGTTTTTTTTCTTCTTCTTCTTCTCTTCTCCTTCATTTTCTTCTTCTTCTTTTTCTTTTTCTTCTTTTTCTTCTTCTTCTTCTCCTCTTGCTTTTCCTTTTCTTGTTGTGTTGTTGTTGTTGTCTTCGTCGTCGTTTTTGTTCCTGTTGTTGTAGGTGTGTGCAACTTGAATTGACCTCAATTAGTCCAATCTAAGTACTCTAGTCGATCAAATCTAGCCTGACCAACCCAATATAAACGGATTTATTCTAAGCTGAAAGAAAGTTCTGTACACCAGTTGTGAAAAGCGACTTCGATACGGATTTAGTTTAGGAATTTTTCTAAAAATATGTGCAGAAATGAATCATTGGATGCGATTGAACATCTGGAGGCAAGTATATAGAAAGATGTATCAACTTCCGTTTTCAACAAGTCAAGTTGCCCAAGGATTTGATGTGGATGATGGCACAAATGACTAGATCTATACTTGGACGTCACAGAAGAAAAATGAGCGAATCTCCACCACGTTAGTAGTGTGGAATATGAGAAACAGTCTCTCAGAACGTCCATCTTCCGAGATTACAAATATACTCGAATATTGAAATACGATATTGATTTTAATTTGTAAGTTATGATGAAAAAAAAAATATTTTAGAGGTCGCATTTTCTGAACGTGTACGCTTTCACGCCGTGAACTTTCACAACTCACTCGTGAGTGTTTTATTTTGTTTTCAAATACTAAAAATGTGTAGTTACAAAGTTCAACAATGGGGTTTCGATTATTAACAGACAGTTTCAAACGGATTAAAGTAAGCAATCCGCAAGTACGTTACCGAAAAGCCATACGTGAGGTCCCATAGAAGAATGTGATGGAAAATCAGAGTTGTGATGTATTTATTTATTTATTTATTTCTACGAGTAGTTTTTAACAGATGGTAGATTGATAATTTGATATATTGATATCATGGAATAACTTGTTTATAATCCCTGGTTGCTCTGTACTTTTTTGAGTAACTGTGAAGAACAAAAGATAATTACTGAGATAGTTGTAACTAGAAATTCCATTTCCCATCGTGTTATTCTTGCGGTTAGTATAACTTGAAAATCTTTCGAACTAGATTCTCTTATGAGATCAAAATTTTATTTCACGAACTGATTTTTGAGTTCTCATTGATAAAGTCACCAATATTTCCATTTTGATTCGTAAATTTTTCCGATTCTTATCTATAATTAAAAATTAAGTTCCAAAATTGAAACTTTAAAGAGGACCATTTGGCTCTTTGGGAGCTTTCATAGAAAAATTAGTGTTTGATAACTGGAAATATGAGAGCTAATCGACGACTGTTTAAATTGTTTCACTCGTTATCTTTCTTGATTAGGTTTGTAAAATTTATTTATTGATAAAAGATGATTATTGAGTAACTAGAAATACCATTTCCTATCGTGTTATTCTCGCGGTTAGTATAATTTAAAAATCTTTCGAACTAGATTTGCTTATAAGAGATCAAACTCTTTTCTGACCAACAACTTGAAGAGTTATCATTAATGTCATCAATATTACTATCTTGATTCCATAATTTTTTTCGATTTTTACTATAATTGAAAATTTAGTTTCACAAATAGAACTTTAGAGAGGACCATTTGGCTCTTTGGGAGCTGTCATAGAAAAATAATATTTGGGAACTGAGAATATTTTAGCTGAGCGACAACTGTTTAAATACTCATTCAATTAATTATCTTGATTAAGTTCAGGATTTTATCAGGATCTGCTCGATCTTTGCCTACTGGTAACGGCCTTCAACCTTATCAGGTAAAATTGTCCAGAATTCAAACGTACACATTACAAGTTAGAACCACGTACAAGTAGTCGTAATTTGAAACAATGATATTTTATAATATGTTCAACACAAAGAAATGACAACCTCAAATCGTATGATCTGATTTTAAAGGGGATTACTTTCTCATCCTCAGTAAGAAACTGTGAGAAAATGAAATATAATTTGTTGAATTTTGTTTTCCACCCATTTTCAACAGGTAAGAGCTGTTAGTTAATGTGTAATATATCAATGTCTTCTTAATTTTAATGTCAGTATTACTACTGATGATGATTCTTATTCGATTACCGCTCCCACCAACATCTAGGTTATTTGGGGGTATGAATTGGTGGATAATATTTCTCATATTCGTATATATCACTCATATATTTATAATTTCATATAAGTTCGAGTTCCCAATGTCATCTTGAGTGGAGACATCCAAAACCGCCAAAGTCGAAATAAATAATTTCACACATTTTTCGAAGATGACAAATTTATGAACATTTGCCCCCGACTAATATCAAAATCCCAATTGTTCAAATCAAGTTCTACTTTTATCCACATAATTTTGTATTCAAAGTCTTATTGTGAGTAAATATCTTATTGCTGCTAAAATCAAAATTATCAATTTCTTTTCTAAATCGAGTTTCACAACGAAATTTTATAAAAGTACCTCGAAAAAAATTCTTCTACGCCAGTACGCCACTGTAAGTAAGTACCAATGTACGAGTCAACAATCACCAGTCTCCCTTTACTCTTCGACGATGTCCACGCTGCATACAGTTAAATTGTGTTGGGGGGGGGGGAAGGGGGGGAGGGGAGGGTCGGGTAGGAGGGGGTTACGTACAGTAACATGTAACACAATACTTTGTACGGGTGCAATAGAAGTATAGGGTAAGAGTGTATTATTCTCAGGTGGGTTACATTCAACGGACGCTTGGCAATTTCATTGGCCACTGTTGAAATATTCAGGTGCCGTGTGCCTCGTTGCCATAGTTACCTTGGCGTGTACCTTACGGAGAGCTGCTGACCGGTGTAGGGGTCATGTCCGGGTCACTAGACAACAATGCAGTTACATTGTGTGGATTTATTTATATTTTAGTTGGTTGGTAGGTTTTTTTTGTTCATGGAAGTGGTAACCTTTTAATTATGTGTGTATATTTCTATTGTGTTGGTGTCACTGTTTTTTGATGATTTGATTTTAATTTTCGGTCAAGATTATTTGATTGAAATTCACTGTTAAGATTTAAAAAAATTCATGTGGAAAACGAACTATCAATGAAGAGAATCAGTTATTCTAATATAAAAAATATATAAGAAGGTATGAAAGAATTTGTGCATTATTGACTGAATTCAGGATTGGATACAGTATTCCTAATATTCATCATTTAAATCAATGGAAAAAACAGTACAGATGGGGAAGATGATGTTTTTCATTGAAATATTTTGAAATATCTACATTAAAATTAAAGTGGAGAGTTAATTTGATAGATTCAAAAAAATGTACATGTTAATTAAATTCTCCATCTATCCGATCATCAAATCGATTCAACAATACAGTGAAAATTTTCAAATATAAATTCTAATTAATAAAAATATTAGGTAGGAAACATAACTATAATTAATAGACTTAGGTCCTATTTTACGAATTGCTAGTTGTCACCACATTTATTTCAGATCAAATTAAGCTATAAACTTGATCAAAAATTAAATTATTGTATCAAATTAATTCTACAAATGTGTAATTCATCTATTGATATTTAGACCAAGCATCAAAAGCTAGCTTGATAGTTGATTGAAGATTCTGCTCCCGCAGTGTGCTGCTGCAGTGAGTGAAGCCTATATCAGAGAGGTGTGTGTATATGCGTCCCTAGGCATAGCATGGTTGGTGTGTACTTCAATCTGCTAAGAGCTGTGTATATCATAGCCTTACCTGCCTCTATCCCTACTTATTCCCTAGGGAACACCTCGAGCCGGCCGTATATATATCCTTGCGCGGCGAGGGGTGGCTGGAGAGGGGGGGTAAGCACCCGAGGGGGGCATCTATGTGTCGGCTAAGGCACTGCCGTGGCCAAGAAAGATGCAGTTTGGTTGTATGCATGCGGGGTATAGCCTGTCATTATGGTGTAATAGAAAAAAAGGATAATTTTCTTCTAGAAAAGGTGTTAATTTTGAATGAGGAAATATTTTTGGGGGAATGATTATTCTCGTATTTTAGACATCCAATGGTTCTGATGATTGTCATTGACTCATCGAATTCGAAATCTTGAAGATATTCTCTAAATCCAGCGATTTGCTTAAAGTTATTTGGGGGAGCATACAATTCGCTCTTTGGTCGATGATCTATATCTATGAAAATTTAAAAAAAAATCAGTCACAGTTCGTTTTATTGTATTGCATCTGTATTTTGATGATTCTTCCAAAACTCACCAACCTGTTAGGAAGTTATTTTTTTTTTTTTTTTTTTTTTTTAATAACATCGAAACTTGATACAAAATCATTGTTCACCAATTAAGGCTAAGGATGAGAGTAGGATCGTTTGGACGGGGCACCACGAGGGCGATCCCACCACCCCCATTTTATTATTATTTTAAATTAGAGCAATGAACTTTGACACCAAAGTTATAATTGCGATTTTGTTGAAGATTTTCCAAAAATAATCATGATATGTCATTATGTTACCATTTTCATGCTCGTGATGAATGGAGAAAGCAGGTTGTTTGAAAATATGTACTTTCCCTTCCATATAAATGGCATATTTATTTGTATATCAAATCTGTTCTATCTTTGCCTGGCGGTAATCATTCTTCCCCAATTAAGGCTGGATGAAAGGTATGACGAGGCACCACAAGAGCGATTCTTACCACCCCATTTTAATTATTTTAATTAGATTTAATTAGATTTTATATTTCAATTATAAAGGAAAAACAATTCAAGAATTGTGTTGGATTAAAAATGTTCAACATTTTCCTTGTAATTTTATTTCTTTCTCTTATTTTCATCCAAAACCTTATCTCTCCTTTTTTTTTCGAATATTCCATCATTTATCCTATTTTCTTATTTCATCATTTCTTCTATACTCATTGCAAATATTTAATATATTCACGTTTATATTTAGCCAACACTGTATGGCAATATACGCGAAGTATACATGGACTATGTTTTGCACCTGAGTACAGTTACCTCCATACCTTCAATGACATCATTTATTTTAATGAATCCAATTATTGTTAAATTCAATATCACCTGGCGTATAACTTGCAGTCTGCCAAGCTGACGGTTCGACACAGCCAATCGTTGTGTCTAGGTTATATGGGAGACGGTCTATCGCTACTTCTTACTAACATATAACTTACTCAGTTATCCAATTCTCAACTAAGCTATAGATAAGCATAGTTTTGAGGGTAATCGGCTAAGAATATAATATGAAATTCTGATAGCATAATTGCTAGATTAAATATTTTTACTGACATTTAAGTGAAATAACTGTTTTTTATTGCTGGAAGCACGTTCATACATGTTTAATGATATAAATCTGAAATTGTTATTCTTGATTATATTATATGGAATAAGAAAGGTCTGATGTATACGAAAATACTTTTTTATTACTAATAAAATAATTTAATTTCTCATAAAAAACCTATTAAAAAAGTGTATGGAATAATGTGTAAAAGAGAAAGTTGCAGGAGAAGCGAAAATAATGGTGATATGAGTGACTTTGGTACAAGAAAGTGAAGATTTTAAAAGAACACGATGCGACAAGATTGACCTGTCGGCACCACGAGACGGTACCAACTGTCCTAAAAATCAACTGAACTAAAAATGAACTGTACTATAAACCAATTGGCCTAAAAACCATCTGTGGCTTCTAGGTCTACTTCTTGAGCATTCTGTACAGAAGTTAAAATGGGAGGAGGATTGGCTCCTCCCCTTCAGAAATGTTATTGGACACAAACTTTACGCACTTAAGGGGATCTGTACATGAAGAATTTATATATATATATATTTTTTTTTTGTTCATATCATTTTTCCTTGTTATTTACTGTTCAATAATATGCGAACATGTTTCATCATCATATAGTAAAAAGTGCTTCGAAAAAAATATTCAGTTAAAAATAGTATTCAAATTACCCTAATAGTTGATAACATTTTATTTACTTTTCATGAACTTAAAAGCCCGTTTACTGGGTTCATTGTTTTTTGATATTTAGGAACAATTATCTTGGAATCTGTCTCACCGATTTATTTGAAATTTTCACAGTTATTTACCAGCTATAAACTCTATAGCTTGAGCATCAAAAAATTACTTATGTTAATGGTTTCGTATTTATTAATTGTTAGTTACGAAAAATCGTAAAACATTTAGTTTTCAGTAACCGGGTTTGAATGAAATATTTATTAAAATTAAAATAATAATGTGTCAATATTTATTGAGGGACATTTTATAGAATAAACTATAGGCTACAATGTGCAACAAAAAAAAATTATATTGAATAGCTTCCAAGATATGTGTTCCTAAAGAAGATACAAAAACACATGTTAATCCTCCATATACAGGTCCCCTTAACCCTAAACATTTCTAGAGCCTTTAAAACATTCAATGAGTGGTAACAATTTGTAAAGGGGAGAAGTCAAACACCTCAGTTTCACTTCTGTACAGGTTGCTCAACCAATAGTGCTTAGGCCAGTTGGTTTTGAGATCAGTTGATTTTTAGTACAGTTGAGATTTAGTACAGTTGAGATTTAGTACAGTTGAACAATCTCCGTTGGCAACTTATACTGTGAGTCCTAGATAATGGTAGTTCATCGTCCCTCGATCTGAATATGGGCTAAAATTAAACGAAATATAATTATTATTCATTCTAAAAAATTCTACTATCTCTATATTCAAATCTCAGTATTACTCATTTTGGAACTATGGAATTGATTTTCAAAATAGTTGAATTGAAGTTGTCATAAAAATATTAGTGATCCAGTAATAGCTTTTGTTCATCTGCTTGTTCTTTCAACATTATTAATTAAGACGTGATTTTCCTTTTTTTACGTGGAGATGTCATTCCTTTTTCCCATTTATTTTCATTTTACAGCCAGAAAAACATATTTCTCATCATCTCAAATATTCTTCAGAATTCACAATACAACCATTGTTTTCTTAACCATGAATTAGTAAATACGAAATTTAAAAAACGCCTACTCATCTGCCAACTAAACATGTTTTTTTTCATTTTCCGTACAAGAAGAGTGTTTTAAAAGAGCAGGTATACTCAAGAGTACTATACAGAACAGTTGTTTTACATGTTTCATAAACACTGTCGAGAGAGCGCGCTCCACTCACACTGCTGCCATCTTGTGCTAATTGAGTTGTACTACTTGAGTGTTGTCATCCAAAAGAAGGCTACGGGACTCTTCGCGGTGTTAATTGTGACTCGAGACTCTTCATATTTAATTGCAATCTTTCTTCTTTTTCATCTTTCTCTCTTTCGTTCTTTCTTTCTCATTCTCTTCTATCTCTTTCTCTCTCGCGTTAATTACACGGTGCGTACCACTCGACCATTCTATCGTGTTTGCCCGGGGTGACCAAAAACAATCTTCACGTTTTCACAAATTACTAGACGTGAACAGAGAAATCTAGATTATTATGAATAGGAAAATACTAGTATGGTGCCATGTTAACTCAATACGAACCGAGTTTTTTGAAATGTAAAATAATTCTCAATTTCATATTTTCCAAATTCATAATACAAATGTTTGAATTGTTATATCAGATCTTCGGAGAGGAAACCGTGAATTTGAAATGAGTTTCCTTACGGTATGCTTATTTTTCATCTCTGATTATTTTGAATATATATTTTCCAATCAGAGTTGTCAATCTACTCCACAGTGTCTGCTCCACACATTTTTTTAAACATAAATTCAAATATATTTGTAAAAATAATAATGTATTTCTCATGACTAATACTTCTCATATTTTTTTATACAGTGACATACTTTTTCCATTAGTATTAAACTGTTGAAATATGGTTTCCTAAAAAATAAATTCTAAATCAAATTTATTTGATTTTAATTATAATTAAATTTGTAGTGTATTTGGTGAAACATATGTTCGTGGTAGCTCCTATGAATGCGATATTTTTATTCCCACTGATGAAAGGTTATCTCACTGAACTCAAAATATCAAAACGAAATAATTATTCAGAATGAAATGAATATAGAAAATGTTATAATATTGAATTGTATATCGAATTACCGATAAATTCATATCAAATCCTAATTTAATTGACAAGTGTTTCAGTCAAAACGTGACTTGATTGTCATTCGATTGGCCGAACGTCCGATTCAATTGACAGACACGTTTGTATAAAACTGACAAACGAATAATCCCGAGCGTATGATGACGTAAGTGGTGGAGGTGCCGGGTTTCAAACATTCACTTCATGAGGTTAATCGATACGTTCACATGAACTACATACTGTATCTATGTATTATCACAAACATTATGAACACTATAACTTCAATCACAGTTGGAGCTACCTAAACTCTTTTCGCAGGATTTTTTTTTTTTTAATAACATCAAAACTTGATACAAAATCATTGATCCCCAATTAAGGCCATGGATGAAAGATGAGATCGTTTGAACAGGGCGCGGGTATATTTTTTAGCAAACAGCTAAAGCACTTTGCTGGATAATAAAATATAAATGAAATGATTTTTCAGTATTTAAATATTGTTTTGATCATGGGGTTATAAACATGGTTGATTTTTCCTTATATATGACCACACAGACACAACAAAATATTTAAAACTCAGTTAATCTCTTCAAGTTCTTTTTCCGGAAAACTAAATTCACATCATCCCTCCCGTTAATTGGTGAATCTTGTATGATTGGACGAGCTTTAGCGAGGATTCAATTTGACATACTGAAAAAATTGGTTTTCGTTTTTATTTTTTTATTTTTTTCTTATGTTTTTTTGTTGGTTCTCCACAGGTCTAACGGCTAGAGCTATCAACTTCAAACTTTTTTCCTATATGGTTCTTCATCAAACTCAGATCTGTATAGTTTTGTGGCATCAACGGTGGGTAACTTTTTTTTATGAATTTTAGAAATTTCAAAAATACCCATTAGAATAACATGACGGAAAAAAAAAATATATATATTTTCCAACAAGATGAAATTTTGCGTGGACTTGAATTACATTTTGATACACATTTCTAAAAAATTTCAGCTCGTTCAGGTCAGCCATTTTGAAGAAAAAAAATAAAATGTGCTAAATTGGTACCACTCGAAGCAGTTTTCACCCATTTTCACCCATACTATCACTATCCGCTCGTCTATCAACGCATATGGCGTTTTCCTATTTATCTTCAACATAGATTAATTCTTGTATTACCAAATAGCATTAGATAAAAATAAAAAACAATGCTAAAAACAACTTGGCGTGATCAATGTCTATATTGTACAGCCCTGAGTGTCGAGTGTTGGCCACAGATTCAATTACATCCAGTCTATTGTGCTAATACCGTTGTGTTGGTGCGTAGGTGTGAGGGTGTTAAAATAGCCGTGCACTGACTACATAGTGTTTGTGTTTAACCTCAACATACGCTAATAAATAACTGGTCTTATCTAGCGCCAGTCATCAGTGATAACAGAAAACAGGCTAAACTACTGTTACTGTTGGTAGTCAGTGGAGATTATTGTACAACAGTGCTAGCTGAGTTTGTGTGGGTGGAGATTTTAGGTTTTCGTGGTCGCAATTACGTTTAGGCTTACATAATATTTGAAATGATGCCTTTATCTTATTTATTTATTCGTGAATCTCTTGAAAATAATATTTTATGTATTATTATAATATATAATATTTTTTTTTCTATACATAGGCCTATATATACATACTACATACACAAAAAGTGTTATTGGAAGGAAATGGACAATAATGAATTTTTCTCAGTGAAATGGTGTTGGAAAATGTATTATGAATAACATTTATTCAAAGATTTTTTTATATATACATATATATATATATATATGTATGTATATATGTAGTGTTTGCTTGATGCTTCTTTCCTGGCTTGAATGTAGATTCCTGATTTTAAGGAAAATTTCCAGGTTTTGTGGTGGGAAAAAATTTAAATCTAATTCCCCAAAGCGTTTCGGGCCCGGGTTACACCTTTCGTCTTTCAGGGCTTGAAAAAAAGGAAAATCAATTGACAGACAAAAATATATTATATATATTTTTAAAATTTTATATATATATAATATATTATATATATATATATATATATTATATATATATATTATATATATTATATATATATAAAATATTTTTATATATTAAAATATATATACTATATAATATATTTTTATATATTTTATATTATATAAAAATATATTCATAAATTTAACATATAAAATATTTATATTTAATATATATAATTTTTAACATATTCATACATATATATATATATATATATTTATACATATATAAATATGATGAGCATATTAACGTAGTACTTCCGGCTTATTCTTTTGATATTCAAATATTCTATTGTTTAGACGAAGTTACGAACAAATCCCCGTTGCACAAATTTTCGGGGGAGTTGAAGCTATCAATAAGACAATCTTTTATCACAAAAATGGATATAGAGCCTAAATTTAAATTCAAAAAACTTTATTTTAATATTTTTTTTAAATTTTCCATTTTGACGAGGGGGGGGCCCTTTACCCTTTTAGTATTCAAAAAAAATTATTTTTTAAGATCATTGAAAATTAAAATACAAACCCAAAACCTCAAAAAACAACTTTTTTCTGCATGTCTGTGTTCCCCCAGACTATCCTTTTCAGAACCACTCTGACAGTAACAAAATAATAAATGAAAAAAAATGAGAAAAACATAAATTTCCCTGACGGGTCAACTTACAAAAACGAAAAACGGCCCCTTTGGGTCTTTAAAGACTCCCGGGCCGGACACCATTTAAAACATATTAATAAAACAAAAGGGGCCCTGACCGTATTTTATTTTTTACTGGGTGATTTTGGCACGTGTGCAAAAGTGTTGAAGAAACCGATCACCGGCTCACTATCCGTTACCCCTGACCTTTTTTTGCGTTTTGGCAGTCAAAAAGATGAAAATAGCCCTTTAAGGGGGGAAAAAAAGATGAGCGTAATGAGTAGATAGGGGGGGAAGGTTGGGGCAAAACCCCATTGCGTAGGGCTTATTATGACTGAAATTTTTCCCTTGGGGGGAAATCGGAAAAAGGGAGGGGGACAAAGGGTGGTTTGGACATCTATTGACTCTTTATATGATGTAGAGGGGGATGAAAAAAGTTGGGGGATAAAAGGAGGGAGCATTAAAAATTAACATTTTAATTTTCATATCCAACCCTTTAAAAAATATAATAGGTTTTAAAATTTTAAAAATTTAATGAAAAAAGGCCCTTTTAAAAAAAATTTTCCTTTTTATTTGAGAGAAAACAAAAATATCAATTTGAACATTTGAAAAAACTTAAAATCAATGGGGGTGGGAAAAAAAGAAAAATTGAAAAAAAGAATAATTTTCTGATTTTTTTTTAGCAATATTTTGACACAAAACATTTTTTTTCTGGTGAAAAAAAAAGGGTTAAATTCCTAACCCTTTTAAAGGGGGGAAACCCCAAAAGGGGGATGTCCCCATCCCAAAAGAAGTTGTGTATATAGCTATTAAAAATAAAAAATGTAGGGAAATTTTACTCGTTTCTATTTTTATAAAAATCAATTTTATTCAAAGATCTATAATCAAAAAATCAAAATCTAGAAGAAAAAATTTTATTTATGTTTTGATGACGTTTGCGAAGGTTTCATGCAAAAATTTCCGGCTTTGTCTGTGTGTGGTTTTTTTTGTTTGGGTTTTTGCGACTGCACAGATCGCAGGTTTGACCGATCGACATGAAACTTTTTTTTTTGCGAAAAAATCCAACTTTTGGGAAATGTTAGGGTTTTGGGGCGAAACGGTCGGGGCCATTTTTGGAAAAATCTTTTTAAAGGTTTTTAAAAACCCCCTAAAAATTAGGCTGGGCAGAAAAAATTGAAAAAAAAATCTCTCCCAAAATTAAATTTAAATTTTCCTCAAAAGTGAAAATTTAAAAAAAATACACATTAATAAAAATTTCGTGTAAATTTGGGAAACCAAACCGTTTCGAAAAAATAATTTTAAAAATTTTTTTTATTTATAAAAAAGATTTAAAAGATGGAAAAAATTATGGAAAAATTTTTTCTTTTTTAAATTTACCCGGGTTCCCCCAGATCCATTGGTTTTAGATAAAAATTCTTTATATGATCCAATGGGGTGTGAGTTTTGTTCCCTCTCACAACCGATTCCGCGTTTGCGTTGTAGTATACAAAATGGTAAATGAAAATTCGTTTGCCTTTGGTGGTAATTTTTAAACATTCTTTCTCTTTCTCTCTCTCTTCTCTCTCCTTTTCCCCTTTTCCCCCTTTTCCTCCCCCCCCCTCACCAAAAATCTATCTCCTCCCCTCTTCTTCCCGAAAAGGTAAAAAAAATTGAGACGCCTGGAAAAAGGGTCTTACATTCATTGATAGTTTTTCACGAGCTACGGGGCAAAAAGGGTTTTTTAAAGAAAACACAATACATTTCTCTCCCTCCCCCAACACAGGGTGAGCGAGCGATTTGGGTTTAAGGTACTGAACTATTTTTCTGAATTTTGTTTTAAACAAAGTAATTTTATCAGAATTTTTTTACTTTATTTTCCGGTTTTTTTTTTTTTTTTAATGCTGCTTAACACCCCACCAAAAAGGGTAGGTTCTACGGGGGTACGAATGAGCGGGTGATTTAAAGGAACGAGGAATGATGATAGGGGAAAGGGGGTTTTACAAAAAACCCTGCCTTATTTCGGGACCCGAAAAACCCCCGCCCAACGTGACTTTGTTTCACCGCTACGAAATTGACTTAGCCCCCTGGTTTTTCAAAGGTTGAATAAATTTTTTTTTCGTTTTCGATTTTTTTTTCTGAACATTTTATTCTATGGTTTATATAAAAAAAGATTAAAAAGATTTAAATAATATATAATTGGAAAAAGGGTGTGGGGGAATGCCCTTGGGCCCTGCCCCCAACCCGAACCCATCCTACCTTTTTTTTATCCTCAAATTTAAGCACCTTTATTTTGTATCGTTTGATCTTTTGGGAAAAAAATAAAATTTTGGAAAAAAAAATAAGGGAAAAAAAAAATTTTGACTAAATTCCAAAAAAAAGGGCAGCCCTCAAAATGGATCAGTAAACTAAAGCATGCCTTTGAAATTTAAATTTTAAATAGGGTTGGGTTCGAAAACCCCCCCCCCCAATAAATGCATACATTTGGGGAAATAAAATTTTTTTCATTCAAAAGTCAAATAACCTATCGGTTTTTAAAGCAGTGTTATAAATCTACACATTTGTACATCCAAAAATTCCCAAACTTCCTTTGGGAAACATTTCCCCCCTTTTCCAAATAACCCTTTTTATATACTTTTTAAACCAAAATTTAAATCATTCATCCATTTTTTAAAAAAATCGACACTAGTTTTTTAAACTTCACATATCGGGCAAAGGGGATACCGGGCCCTTAAACTATACTTTTGTTTGGGGGTTTTCTTTTTCCCCTACGTAAGAAATATCTTTTTTGATAATTAATTTGGGGGGGAAATCATAGTGCATTAAAGTCTTATGTGTGTGTTTTGGGGGAGAAAGATTTTGTAATTTTGAAAAGAATGTGAAAGCTTAACATGAAATTTTTCACCTCAGCAAGAGGGAAAAGAGGCGCACCAGTCCCCCAGGGGGGGAACATATATATAAAAATATAATTATTATATATATATATATTATATAAAATATATATTTTATATATATAGTTATATTAAAATATTATTATATAAAATATATATATATATATTATATAAAATTATAAAAATATATTATATTTTTATGTGTGGGGTTTTGTGTGTGTACCTATACGTATGTTTCACAACGATTGATCGAAAATCTTTGGGCGAGTAACCCCTTGGGGCGGGGACGGACAAAGATAAATAACACTTCGAAGCAGACGTTAAAAAACGAGGTTTTGGGTTATTCATTAGCGGGGGACGGGGGCTAAAAAATCTGGTCATTTGTTCGGGCTCGTGCCCCGGTTTTACAAAACCGAGAGATGGTCGAGTCCTATCTATTACTGGGGGGTCGAGCTAACATGGTAACTAAAAATTGGTATGTTTTTAAGGGCAAAACCGTGTTTGTTTTTGTGTATGTTATATTTTAAGGTTTTTATTGGTATGTTTCGTTTTAATTTTATTATCATGAGGTAGATGTGGGGTTTAAATTTGGGGGTTATATGGTAAGGTAGGAAAAGTGGTTAATCATTTTATCGGGCATTTTTGAAAAGAAGTTTGGAAAATTTTCACTGGAAACGGGGTATGGGAATTTAAGGAGAGAAAAGTTAAAAATTCGTGAAAAAAACCTTTTATTGAAAATATAAACTTTAATAAAAATCAACACTTTCCGGGAAAACCCTTTACAAAAAATTTTCCCCATTTTTTTTTTCATTAATAATAAAAATGAAATGAAAGGGCTTTTAACGGGTAAAACAAAAGTTATTTCAGCATAAAGGGGGAGGTTTCCCGGGCATCCCCCGTTTTTACCCCCTAAACTTCCTATGAAGAGTGGGGAAAAATTTTGATTTAAAAAACCTTTAAATTTAAAAGGTTAAAAAATTAAAAAACACTTTAGATTATTTCTTATATCATAAAAAAATTTTTTTTCTTCAAAAAGTTGCAGACGTTTGATTTTAAAATTTGCAGCTGAATTGTGTCTTTGACATGTTTTGGCAAAAGGGTTTTTAAAACATTGTGTAACCCAAGTTGGGAAAATTTTATACTAACAAATTTTAAAAGAAAAAAAAATATGAAAAAATTTTGAAGAAAGTTCAGAAATCCCTTAGAAAACACTTAAAAAAGTTTTAACAAAAACCAGTAATATTTACATGAAGTAACAAGGTACATAAGTTGAAACCTTTCCCCACAGAAAAAACCCAAATTTTATCGGCTACATAACCGGGTTTTTATACCCAAAAAAACGTTTATTTTTACCCTTTATTCAACAAAAAATGACCGGGCTTTCCTGGGTTTTTGTTTGCCAAAAGGGTTTTGGGTTTAAAATGTTTATTTTTTCCTTTGGTTTAGCCCCCAAAGGGAGTTGTTTAAAAAAAACAATATACCCACGCACGTGAAAAAATATCAAGAAAATTCAAAAAAACACAATTTACCCTGAGATGCATGGGCTTTGTGACCATATTTCCTTTTCAACTGAACCATGCCAAAAAATACGTATTGGGGTTTCCTTTTGAAAATGCTTACACCCTTCAAAAATTTCCTTCTAAAAAATTCCAATTTCCCTAAAAAAATTTAAATGTTCACAAAAAACACCCCTTTTGGGAACCCTTTTTTCCCCATGGAACTGAAAGGGGGCCTTTTAAATTTCGGTAAAGGGGCGCAAAATGTATCCCGAGGATTTTTTGGAATGTATACGGTTTTGGGGGGCGTGGAGGCCCCCTAAAAAACGGATTTTGAACATGGGTGACAAAGGCGCGCCCCACGGAAAGGGGGGCCAGTGGCGTCAGTGGCGGGGGGGAACTTTATGTTTCGTTTTTTGTTCATGACTTGAAACGGCCCCATCTTCGGGAAAAATTTAAAACTTTTTGTTCAGGTTTTAATGAGAAAGTATCTGATATCAAATAAACTATGGGTTTTATTGTCAATTTCAAACCCAACCTAATTTTAAACCCAAAAATTTACATAATTTTTGTAGGTAAAAAAGTTTCATTTTTTTCACAAGTGAGAGAAGTAGGAACTAAGGGGCGTGTTTACGACACGAATATAACCCTTTCTTGGGTTTTTTGAACGTTAGGGATTTTTTTCTCAGAATTCAACCATAAAAAGTTTAATATATATTTTAGATATATATTATATAAAAATTAAAATATAAAATATATAAATATCTTTAAAATATTATATATTAAAATTTCATATAATTTTTAGATATATATTTTAAATTATATAAAATATATATATATATACAATATATACATATTAGAAATTTCGATCCCCCATCCCAAAGATTCGGGTTTGGGGGGGAAGGGAATCCACCGTGGGTTTTTTGGGGTGCCTAGGGTGTCGAAAACGGGGAGCCATTCGTTTTTGCCCGTACTCTGTTTTTTCCCCCCTCGCCCTCTTCTTTCCCCCAGTTTTCCGCTCCCCCAATTCCTTCCACCTTTCTCTGTTTTTCCCCCTTTCCCTTTTACTCTCTCCCACTCTTTTTTCTCTCTTGAAATCTCCTTTAACGCTATCAATCCACCTAGTCTTGGCGGCCCACTTTTTTTCCCCCAAATCCCCTATAAAAGTTATAATTTTCGATATTAGCCAACATTTTTAAAAAAAAATATGATTTGGGTTTGTAAAAAGCGTTTTTTTAAACCCTCCATTATTTGTTTTGGATTCGAAAGCCCAAAATTTTGGTTTGGTTTTTTTGGGATATTCAGCGAAAAAAAAAACCCGTTTCCCCAAAAAATTGGTTTAATAATTTTTAGAATTGATCATTAATTTAAAAACTTCAATTATTTAGTTTTAGTTTTTAATTTTTTCCTAGATAGTTTTTTTATATTATTAAAAAAACATATATCTATAATATAGTATATATATTTCTCTGGAACTATTAAGTTTTACTAGTAGTTGTATTTACAGCGACCTTGGCTATAAGATTGTTCAAAACACAGAATAAAAATCAATTGATTAAAATATCAAAAATAACCATGATAAAATATTTGAAAGAGTAACAAAATAACAATTGGAGTAACAAGTAGTAACAAGACGAGTAAGAGAGTATTTATATATATATATTATATTATATATAATATATATTATATATACTACTATATATATATATATATATATATATATATATATATATATATATATATATATATATATATATATTAGAAGTTTTACTGTAGTTGTTATTTTCCAGCAACACTTGGGCCTATGTTGTTTTCCTTGTAATGAACCAAGCAAACGTATGTGTTAACTCTGTAAAATTTAAGCTTCCATATATATTTTTTTTCTAACCAATATATATATATATTTCTCTGTGCACTATTAGAAGTTTTACTATAGTTGTTATTTTACAGCGACACTTAGGCCTATGTTGTTTTCCTTGTAATTAACCAAGCAAACGTATGTGCTAACTCTGTAACATGTAACTTCCATATTTTTTTTTCTAACCAATATATATACATATATACATATATATTTCTCTGTGCACTATTAGAAGTTTTACTATAGTTGTTATTTTACAGCGACACTTAGGCCTATGTTGTTTTCCTTGTAATTAACCAAGCAAACGTATGTGCTAACTCTGTAACATGTAAGCTTCCATATTTTTTTTCAAACCAACACGTGGTATAAGCTGTTGTTTCTATTCCACTGGTACAGTGCAATATGCGTATGTTAAAGAATAATAGTCTAGCCCTTTAGTGTGAGTGTTGTCGGATAGGCAACCAGGCATACACCGGGTGGGATATAGGCAACCCGGCAAACACCAGCTTGAAGTGGACTTGTACATTGGGTGGTCAACGATTAATCAGTCGAAGAGAATTAATCAACCGTTTAACGGCTGGTTTGTGACAAGTGCATGACAGTGGTGAGAGAAGGGGGTCGAACCGAGGTCCTCTCAGCGTGTGTGGTTAGAGTCTAGCATGTTGATCTATACGAACTAATCATTATCCAGGATTCTACGTCGTGCGTAAATATGAGGACAATTTAAAAAAAAATTGGAGGGTTAAAACTTAAAATAGTTACTTGAGTTGAATATGAGTATGATGTTCGTTATGCACAATCATGTGGGCTTATTGAAGATGAATAATGTAGCCTTGGAAAAATCATGAATATTTTTCATTTATTAAAGTTTATCATTACTAGGAAAACGCCATATGCGTTGTTAGACGAGCGAATAGTAATAGTATGGGTGAAAATGGGAAAAACCTCTTCGAGTGGTATCAATTTAGCACATTTATGCTTTTTCTTCAAAATGGGCCCGACCCGATCAAGCTGAAAATTTTAGAAATGTGTATCAAAATGTAATTCAACTTCACGCAAAATTTCATTTTTTTGGAATTTTTTATTTTATTTTTTTCGTCATGTCATTCTAATGGGTATTTTTGAAATTCTAAAATTCATAAAAAAAAAGGTACGCCCCGATAATGTCACAAAACTATACAGATCTAAGTTAGATGAGGAACCATATTGAAAAAAGTTTGAAGTTGATAGCTGTAGCCCTTTGATCTGTGGAGAACCGAAAAAAAAAACACATAAAAAACATAAAAACGAACACCAATTTTTTCAGTATGTCAAATTGAATCCTCGCTAAAGCTTACAGCATTACATAAAAAAGCATTACAGTGAATAAGGTTTTAATGATTAAACTAATATTAATATAATAATGATTCCCTGATAAAATACATCTAATAGTTAAGGGTCTGGATCTACAATAGCAGGAATGTGAGTGTTAGCTAATGATGAATTGTTCACATGCCGGGCAATGGGTCATCGGTAAGTGTTATTATTTCGAGTTTAGTTTTAGTTATTTAGTTCAAGGCATTTGTGCAATTGTGAGTGTACCATAAAAATGAATGAATAAAATCAGTGCAGTCGACTGTCAAAGAGGCGACAGTGACAGTGAAAGTGCATGCAATTTAGTAGTTAGTATACCCACACTCGAAATAATCACATGCAGTACCAGTATTATTAACAAGTAACACACAATTAGGAACCTACTGAAACCACAACTGTCAAATGAAAGTAATTAGAATTGTCAGTTTGGTATTATCAAGTTTAATAAAGTTATCTAAATTATCAACTATCTAGTTACTGGACCAATTTAATTGCACGCAAAAGCGAAACGAAGACAAATAGAAAGAATGTGCAATTTTGTTAGAGTCAAGAATGAATATACAGGATGGGATGAATTAAGCAATAGAATTGGAAAGGGATTACAAAGAAGTACCGGCACATGCAGCGCAGTGGTTAGCACGCTCGCTTCATGTGATCCGGCAGGCGAGGGGAATTCGTAACCCGGTTCGATCCCTGCCGCGACCATCTTCAGAGGTTTTCATGGTTTCCCTCTGTAGTTAGGCTAATGCTGTGACGGTTCCTACAATAAGTCGGCCATGACCGCTTCCTTCCCACTATCTTTCCATTACCAAGAACCTTCATCTCATCATCCCATCATCTCATTAGTATCCATCCGACGCCATTAGATCTCAGTTATCATAACAGTGCGTCGTTGAAACCCAATATAAAAATATATATATATTTACAAAGAAGTGCGAGGGGAGGGGTAAGAATGGGAGTGGAAAAAGTGGATAGAGAAGTAGGTAAATATGGATTCATACAAAGAACGACGCGGGAATGGAATGAATTGGAAGAAGATATCAAGAACAGAACAAAGATATAAGAAGAGAACTAAGAAAAAAATGAAGTATAATTATATCGAGTATGTTTGATTGTAATTTCATTAGGTATAGTAACCATTACCACCTGTTCTATGAACAATCTGTAATGAATAAATAAAATATGTAAATATGTAAATATGTAATTCTGTATTTATCTGCCTGACAGTATGAATAATCATCGTATGAATAATATATTCAAATTTTGATGATTTCATGTATACACATTTCAAATTGAATGTTCGTAAATTGGCAACCATTCTTTGGTCACGATAACTTATGAATAATGAAACTATATAGGACAAGAGTTTAGGATTTTATTTTCTATGAAATCAGAACATGAAATAAACATGTGATTATAAATGTTTTTACTAATGTTTTTTGATATCCCCAATCGTGTACGATATAACTTGAAACGTGTAGGAATATATATATTTTTTTAATGCTGCTTAACGACCCCACCAACAGCTAGGTTATACGGGGTACGAATGAGCGGATGATAATGAAACGATGAAGTGATGATAGGTGAAAAGACGTTCACAAAAACCCATGCCTTATGCGGGACTCGAACCCACGCCCAACGGTGACTTCAGTTACTACCGCTAGCGATAATTGACTTAGCCACCGGGGCGGCTATATGTCAATTTTGTATTACTTGATCAATAAGTGGCTAAATTTATTATCGAAATTGATTGATGATTTTTTAGATATATATATTTTGATCTATAGACAAGTTCAAGTTTTGGTTTGTATATATATATACCTTCAGATGTAGAAACAATTTATCTGTCTTCAAATGAAACTGCGATATTTCAATTCTTCGAATCTAAGAAAAGAGTTGAAGTTTCTATTTTATTATCACGTGTTCTCTTAAGTCAATGATTAAACAATGAGTATAGAACACACAAGACAATTACCACTTCTGTTTGCGTTGACTGAAAACTTCGCAGAAGAATCAGTTACACCAACCGTGTCAAGTCAAACAAAAGTAATTGTCTGAAATTCATATTTCGTTTTCATTACAAGAACTTGAAGTCAAACAATTCACTGAATCATGCATGGTGAAGTATTGCCGGAGGCGATTCTACCGATCGGTTGGTGTTAATGAAATATGAGAGACGGCCGATCGGGACGCGTCAATCTCTTGAACTTGTATTGCTATTTCATTATTTTTTGATCATTTTGAATATCAACAATATATATTACATCACTATTAGGTACAGTACATCATTTTACGTCACAGTTCTTTAAACTAGGTAAACGTCCACATATATGCGTTGGTTAGACGAGCGAATAGTAGAATAGTATGGTAAAAATGGGTTAAAACTGCTTCGAGTGGTACAAATTTAGCACATTTTATGTGTTTTTCTCACAATGGCTGACCCAATTAAGCTGGACATTTTTAGAAAGATGTGTCCCAGAATGTATCAACTTCACGCACAATTTCAATTTTTTGGAAATAAAAATATTTTCCTTTTTTCCGCCATCTATTCTAATGGGTATTTTTGAAATTTCTAAAATTCATAAAAAAAAAGGTTACCGCTCGGATAATGCGACAAAACTATAAAGATCTAAGTTAGATGAGGAACCATATTGAAAAAAAGTTTGAAAGTTGATAGCTGTAGCCGTTGACTGTGGAGAACCACAAAAAAAAAACAGAAAAACAAACAAACAGAAAAAAAAAAAAAAAAAAAAAAAAAAACGAACACCATTTTTTTCAGTATGTCAAATTGAATCCTGACTAAAGACCGTCTAATCACCTCATTACGCGTTTACGCTAGTAGTTGATGCGTGGAAAAATACCTAATCACTAATTAACTGCAGTTATTATCTCTCTCGAACACGATAGATACTAATTATTCAAATCTGATTCAATCATTATGAAAGAAGTCAAGCTAGTGTAAATACGTAGAAAAAACATTTCATTCATTTCATAATGTGAAGATGATACATTTAAAAGTAGATCATCAAAGTAAGAAAAACGGTATGATATGTTCTGGATGGTGATTGTTGATTGCGTAACGACCCCACTAACAGCTAGATTATTGGGGGACAATGTGGTTAACTGATGAAATACTGACTAGATAGTCCAAAACATAGTCCAACCCGTTGCTTATTTTATTTTTTATTTTATTAAACATTAATAACTAAAAATAGTGAGTAGAAGCATAATTTTTTCCACAAACATAGAATTACAGCATTAGTAATAATTGCATAATTATGATCCATTTAAAATAATATACGCATTATTTTGGGTTTAAAACCATCAGATACAATTTTCAGTACGATAATAATGATGATTTTAAATCACATTCTCAAATAATTGGTGTTTAAATTTGCATCAAAGTAAAATTTATTTATTTTATCACTGAAAAAGAGACGAAACTATATCCGTGTGACAACTAGACTATGACAGTAGCAAAATAAGTCAATTTTTATGTTTTTTTTGTCGGTTCGTCCACAGGTCTAAACGGTCTACAGCTATCAACTTTAAACTTTGTTTCAATATGGATCGTCATGCTAACTTAGATCTGTATTGTTTTGTGGCATTATGCGGGGGTAAATTTTTTTTTATGAATTTTAGAAATTTCAAAATACCCAGTTAGAATAACATGGCGGGAAAAAAAAAAAGAAAATATTTTTATTTTCCAAAAAGATGAAATTTTGCGTGAAGTTGAATACATTTTGATACAAATTTCTAAAAAATTTCAGCTTGATCGGGTGAGCCATTTGAAGAAAAAAACATAAAATGTGCTAAATTGGTACCACTCGAAGCAGTTCTTAACCATTACTACCCATACTATTACTATCCGCTCGTCTAACAAACGCATATGGCGTTTTTCCAGTTTATATGAGTAAAACAATCGAGATATTCCAACCAATGATGATCTCGGTTATTGATCGAGCCATGACACTTTAAAAACGTCTAGTTGTATGTTTAGTTGACGGTGCACTTTGCACTAGTATAATATTCTATTGTAAATATGCAGGGACCATCATGACGTCCAGCATGCAGGTACTCCAATCACTCTATAGACACTGAGTACAAATAGAAAAACAAAATCTAGTTCAAATATAATTATCACTATTGTCATTACGACAATAATGTTAAGTAGCATGAGTAGAATATGTATTAAACTGGTATTTTAAATGACATTTTTTTTTAATATTTTTATTTGGTTATGATGCTATTATGGGTTCATCTACGGAAGACTCATTTCTTGGTCAGTTGAGTTCTTTCTAAAATTAACCGCGAATGAGAAGACACGACAAAAGTGAAAAAAGACTTTGAAAAGAGGATTGAAATAAAATGAGAAACTTATTCTTATTACTGTGATGTAGTTGAACCAACACGATGTAATGATACCAACAAATTCCATCATAATAGGAAGTAAGTAGTCGCATCTCGCTTCTTCCCAAGTGAAGTAATTTCCGTGGTCAGAATCTGAGTCCATGAGCCCACTTGCCTGTGGCGCAACTATCGCTTTTATATCGAACTATATAAAACAACAATGCTAAACAATGCTATACACGGCCCAGTAGAATTATTATGCGAACAGGTGGCATTTGTTTTTCACGAAAATTATAGATTTTGTAAGTTCAACAATGTCACCGCGGTACCGTAGCCACTCTTATCTACATCTAGTTCATATGCGAATCCGCTAAATCACGACAGGCAAATGGGACCGTTGGCTCTGATTTGACCGCAAGAAACCACAAATGCCCGCCATGTTATTAGTATGGGAGTCGGTACACCTTCTTTATATTAGGATTATATCTGTTGATATCACTACATAGTGTTTGAACAGTTCGTTCTCCAATTTGCTCGCAAATAATAACCACGATGTAGTGATACTACTTACTTCATCATAATATAAAGAAGGTGTGCCGACTCAGTCTTCCAATGGAGACGTCCGCCGTCATAGAGGGCACATTTGCCTGTAGCGCAACTATCGCTTTTATATCGAACTATACAAAACAACAATGCTCAACAATGCTATACACGGCTCAGTAGAATTATTACGTTATATGTAGCATTTGTTTTTCACGAAAATAATAGATTTTATAAGTTCAATAATGTCACCGGTACCGTAGCCACTCAATCTCATCTAGTTCACAAGAGAGTCCGCTAGGGTAAATGGGGGATTTGGGCTCTGATCTGACGGCAAGCAAACAATAATGCCCGCCATGTTATTAGTATGGGAGTCGGCACACCTTCTTTATATTACTAGGAGAACGCCATATATGCGTTGTAAGACGAGCGAATAGTAATAGTATTGGTAAAAATGGGTAAAAACTGCTTCGAGTGGTACCAATTCAGCACATTTTATGTTTCTTCTTCAAAATGGCTGACCCGAACAATCTAAAATTTTTTAGAAATTTGTACCAAAATGTAGTTCAACTTCACGCGAAATTTCATTTTTTTTGGAAATAAAAATATTTTCTTTTTTTTCGCCATGTTATTATGCGGGAATTTTGAAATTTCGTAAATTCATAAAAAAAAAAGTTATCCCCAATAATTGCCACAAAACTATAACAGAGCTAAGTTAGATGAGGAACCATATTGAAAAAAGTTTGAGCTTGATAGATGTAGCCGTTTGATCTGTGGAGAACCGACAAAAAAACAGAAAAACAAACAGAAAAAAAAACAGAAAAACATAAAAACGAACACCAATTTTTTTCAGTATGTCAAATTGAATCCTCGCTAAAGCTCGTCTAATGATGAAGTAAGTTGGTATCACTACATCGTGTAATAACTGTTCCCAATGACTGCAACAATCGTCACAAAAGGTCAAAGGACACCATCAACCACGGCCCCTAGATATCTCTCTCACCCTCTCACCAGGGTCTGTAGATGGGTAGCCACAAATTCAATAATCTGCATTGAGAAATAAATCTTCACCCTTCTTATTAATCTTTTAAAATATATTCTAAATGTGATGATATTGCGTGAGGTAGATGAGACTCATATAGCTAATGATGAAAATCACGCCGCCGTTAAATGCAAAGATAACTTCCAGTGGAATATTTCCTAAACATTAATTACAGCCAGAGGGTCACAGGTTTGATATCACGTGATGTACATGTCACTAATTGACTCATGTCACGAGTGAAGTGCATATCATTAGCGATGCACATTAGGCGCGTGATAGAGTATCAATCGAAGAGAGACAGAGAGAGAGAGAGAGAGAGAGAGAGAGAGAGAGAGTGAGAGGAAGATTTCTATATTTGTTTCTACTACTGATGTTCGAATACCCGCTCTGGTATTACACATTCCGGTCAAGTCGTTATTATATATATGTATATATATATATATATATATATATATACTTCGATCGAAGTTCGCCGAGCTGCAAAGAAAAATCTCTGATGATGGCCGGTTCAGATCATGCCGAAACGTTGGAAGGAGAGGAGAAAGGTCCCGAAAGGGACCGCAATTCTATCCCAAGAGCAGCAAACGCGGTTACCGAGAACATAACACACATATATATATAGATATTACTTAACATTGTATATAATAATAAATATATAATAATGTTCAGAATCAATATATATTGTCATTATATATTGCGAAATGTTCTCCCAATAGTTATTGATTCATAGATTTGCTTAAAATTGTATCTAATAAATAAAACATCACTGAACCAAATGTTTTCAAAAACTATATATTTCTGTTCTGGATAATATCGAATGTTCCCAAAAAATTATTATTAAGAGTCCATGGGAGTCGATTTAGTGGAATATCATTTTTTTGGTGAAAACTATTGAACGGTACAAGATATGGAAATTCTGAAATCGAGGAAACACAGATATTTGCAATACCTTCAAGGTGGTGGAATCAACAACTATTCATCTCAAATCGCCTGATTGTCAGGCGTATACGCTTAAAAATATACATACTTGAATCATATACGCCTGACAATAAGGCGATTCGAGATAAAAAGTTATCATCTACACCATATCGAAGGTATTAAAGATATCTGTATTTCCTCGTTTTCTGAATTTCGATATCTCATACCGTTCAAAAGTTATCACCAAAAACTGATATTCCGCTAAATCGACTCCCAGGGACTCCTAATTGGTCAATATGTTTGACCTGTGTATGTATAGGATATAACGTATAGTTCAGTTCGTATGCTCGGTATAACCAGTACAATACTCCCTCAATACATAATATCTAAATATGAATTTTCTATGACGTATAACAGTAAACACCTACACCAATCAGGAAGTCTCATTCATACATTTAAATAAGTACATTGGTCGTAACATATCAAGGACTGTTTCTCTTGTAGTAAGGTCAATAACTAGAGTTTGGAAAATACCAAGTTTAAATAGTGGTTGTCCGGTTTAGTTTGGTGACTAGTGATTATGAATAGTTGTGATTAAACGAACCCAAGGTTTTTTAAATAATGAATGGGTTGGAATTCGATGCAAAATCAATCTTTTGCTTATGGTCAATCAAATGCTGTATTCAGAACGTGTATTCGGTGAAAATTCAGTAACAAAATTGAACAAGAATCATGTTTATATTTTGAAAACTTCTGATGTGAGAATTTGAGGTGGGAATGCTTACGTTGTCTTCCAACTAGATGTTAATTCACTAATGCCGAAACGAGCATTCGTTTTTGATTGAGAGTCTAAAATGGGAGCCGATTTAGCGGAATATCAGTTTTTTGATGATACCTTTTGAACGGTAAAGGATATCGAAATTATAGCGAAGAGAGAACAAGGGTATTTTTAATACCTTCAAGATGGTGTAAGTGATTGATAACTATTTGAGTCTACTATCGCACTACGTTATGAACTGAAGTCGGGTCGGACGTGGGTTCGAGTCCCGTATAAGGCATGGGTTTTTGTAAACGTCCTTTCACTTATCATCACTTCATCGCTTCATTATCATCCGTTCATTTGTATGACGTAGTTGTTATAATGAGGTCGTTGAGCAGCATTCAAATTTAACAAAAAATCATTTGCATGAAACTAGTTTTTTTTTCTTCATTCAAATAATCATTGAATTATCATAATTTCTCTGTAATAATATTGATTATTCTTCATTGAATAATAATTGGGCAAAATACAAACTGATATTTTCGGAACCTTGATTAAGATAATTCAGGATGTAAAGCAGGCGCCTGTGACAGCTTGGAGAGTAAAATTTTGTATGTTTTCAAATTTTTGTAATATTATGAAAGAAGTATCCTTAATATACCTACGGTTATCTGGAGTTATCTGATATTTTATAATTATATGTAATAATTCAGTATGTAGCCATTTTTTTTCTCATATTATATGCATTTTCTTATTTTCCACTATTCTTTTTCTAAATAATTAATTAATCAACTACAAAATATTTTTTTTCTAAAATTTAGCTCAATATTATTATTATTTTTCTGTACCATTCACTAATTTGTTATATTCGTTGTTATTATTTTTTATTCTGTGTCTGTAGGCAACCTTCATTACAAGGCAGAGTCTTTACTTTAAATTAATAAAGAATTTATGTATTCTTTTTTTCTATCCATTCCAACTTCTATCTCAGTATTTGCTCACACTAATTTTATTCAAATCTCCAAATTTGAGTTTTACATATTTCTCAGATATCCCTTCCACGATAAGATTCATTGAATAAAATAGAACAATATCTTATTCAATTGCGTTGTTCTTGACGACAGATCTCCAAATATATCACTTCATATAACCTTTTCGAGCTAGTCCTAGGTGGGATTCAAACCCACACTCTCAACTACGAGAAATTGCAATGTCACTTCTTATTAATTATGCGATAAGTACATAACTAGAAGACCATGGTTATAATCACTGTCTTTATCTATTTAATAACAGAGGTCGCATTATTTTAGTTCACTCTCTTGTAAAAATATTTAATCATTCAAATCAATAGTGATTTGCTCAAGGAAAGTTTGTAATTCAACACTCGATATTATTAGATGGTTAGATAGGAAAGTTTTGTTGTTTATAATCTGTCTAGCCCTGCAATGAAACTGCGGGTTATAAGCATACGTAGTAATTATTGCATAAATGACACAATTTTGCCTTTAGGCTATTGAATAAACCTCAAATCTGCTGGTATGTAAAAAATTGATGATAGAAATCTGAGAAGAAATAGCATATAATTGTAGGGAAGCGGAAAAACATTCGTTTGATATTGTAAATAATCAATGCCAAATTTGTGATACCGGTAGTCAAAACTTACTTTTGTGAACGAATTTGTTTGAATATTCATACATGAATAGGTTCGAAAGAGAATGGGATGAATCAAATGAACAAGTTTTCTGCCGAGAGGCGAGTTTACTATAAACAAATTTCAAGATAGTCTTGACAAACAAGCAGATTTACATAAAATTGCATTCAGTATCTCTGATTTATTTCTGTTCATTTTGTTCATTTTCGTAAATGTTCGAAGTAACTGTGATATTGTAGTGATTAAGACTCTACCATACCCTATAAAATATTTATACAAGTAGAAAATCTGAAATAAAATAAATGACTGCCAATTTTTTGATCCTTCGAGTTTGTTTGTACTTCAATCAATAGAGAAAACTATTTTGAAACTTTTTTGTAATATATCTTTACAAATCGTGAAAAGATTTCCATTTATATATTTATAAATTATTCAATTACTTTTCATCGAGTATCAAATGTCCCTAACGATAACGTCACGGGCGTGGGTTCGAGTCCCGCATAAGGCATGGGTTTTTGTAAATGTCCTTTCACCTATCATCACTTCATCGTTTCATTATCACCCACTCATTCGTACTTCCATATAACCTAGCTGTTGGTGGGGTCGTTAAGCAGCATTAACAGATAGCGTCACACAGCTCACTGAAAATCTAACAAAACTGTAATTAGTCAATATTAATAAAAGGACATTGCTCTAATCACCAAAGAAAAAAAAATCAAAACATTACACAACTTTTCAAATCTAACTTCATTCTAATTTTCAATTAATCAATAAAACTACATAACACTAATACGTGACTTTATCAATGTACACAAACTACTATGTTCTATCAGAGAATATTGCCATTCAACCCAGATTCCGGTTTTGTGCATTCAAATCAGCTGTTTCCCTCGGTCGGTCTCAGGTGAACGCTCCTCCAGATCCATCCACAGTGACGTCATCAACTGGTAACCACCAGTCGTCTGCGACTCGTTTATAAGTCTGCAGCGCGTCACTGATAGGTTACAGTCAGTGTTAGCTGCTTGAAAAGAGAAGGTGAAAACATAACACGTGAAATATTGTCAATATTGGAAGAGTATTTGTAAAAATTAGGAATTCGAAATGAATTATTCGATACAGTTGTTGGTGATGATGATGATGATCATCGGCCAGTCATGGGCGTATTTTGATGCTATAGTTGGTAAGTTGGAATTCATTTTATTATGTTTTTATTTTTAATATATTTTTTTTAACGATCCACTGTAATCATGGATAACATCTATTGGCGTCGGTAAATGATAGTTGCAATGATGGGTAGAGATGATATTTTAGTAGGTTTCTGGGATAGTGGGAAGAGAGTGATCGTGGACTCTTATGAAGGAACTATTTCAGTATTGAAGTTAACGACTAACTCAGTCAAGATCATGGCGAGGATCGAAGCCCGGTCTCCTGAAGATGGTTCCGTGCCTTGGCGATTGATCTAGCCATCTCAATTATAAATGAGCGAACTTATAGGAATTGAATAAAACTATTGTCTCATTGTTAATTCTAAAAAATTGAGGATTTAGTGAGATATTATTTCAGCTATTAATTCAGATATTTCAGCTATATTATTAGTTCATCATCTTATTAACAATCGCCACCTAGCGATACCAGAACTGAGATTCTAACAAAGATTGTCAACATATAACGCTCGTTAGCAGAGTGAATGTTAGAAACCAGTTATACTCGGGGCAACTGTGGGAAACTACGAACAACCACAACAAGTAAATATGACACACTCCTGTTGTCAACCACGGTCAAACCAAGACAATCGGAAGTCAAGGTTTCATTCAACCCACGTCTTTCTCAAGGTCTGGACTATTTATAAGTCATCATTCAATTATATTATTACCAATATCTATTATAGTTTGAATCATATTAATGGTTTGAATGAGAGGAAAACAACAATCATTAATTCAAACTTTTTGAAAAATTATTTCATCTATTATATGATTTATCATATTTTAATGAATTGTATATACTTATGTATTAAATTATTTATATTCATGTTATTCTATTCATTGTTTCATTTTATTTATAATCATTTTATTATTGAATTTTATTTTCATTTTTTTCATTATTCCATTTTATTTAGAATACGTTTTATTTAGAATACGAATACGTATTTAGAGTACGTACAATCCAAATGATGACAATTATTTGCAATTCTTAGCACACAACGAGGGGTTAACAACTCCTGAAATCCGGTGTACACTTTCCACGAAATTCCATTGAAATCCCCTTGAAATCCCTGAAATTACATTGAAATCCCCTTGAAATCCCTGAAATTTCTTGAAATCCCCTTGAAATCCGTATGAAATTCCTTGAAATCTCCTGAAATCTCTTGAAATCTCTGGAATCACCTGAAATCAGGTGGACACCAAATTTGCTAGTTGTAAACCCCTCGGCACACAATGATCTAAATCACCGACCTTCCTGTTACTAATTTTTTTCATTGAATTTCTGATCCATAGCATAATAATTGCACTAGAATCAGATCATATAGCTGTATATTTTCTCTCAATTCCGGGTACACGATTCCTATCCAGATGGCTTGAGAGAACAGATCAGAAATAATCTGTTGTGGTGGGTTTTCCGTTTCTTCAAAGGTTTCATCAGTTTGCTTTCATCAAATACCAGACGTGATATTGCCAATGGCCAAATACCCACGTCACTCTGTCACTTTTTTATGTCTCAATGTCTAGTGCAGAAGATCGAACCCACACACGTCAGGGGCGAGAGGGTGACATGTTCAATGCTGGGAGATTTATCTATCTCGTGCTATCTGACTTGTATAATATATATATATTATATATTATAGATTTATAGAAATTTAAAAAATTTTATTTATTTTTAAATTTATTTTAAAATTAATTTTAAATAATTTAATATTTTTTTTTTTCTTATCAAATTTTCAAAAAACTTTTCGAACAAAATTTGAATTTTTTAAAAAGTGTATTATAAAAAATCCCAGGACCTTTTTAAAAGTTTTTAAAAAATTAAATTTTGAAAAAAAGAAACTTACTTTAAACTTTTTAATTAATATCCTTTTTTTATAGTTAAGGGGAAAGCCAATTCTTTAATTAAATTTTATGGTTTTTAAAAAATGCAATTTTTAAAAATTTTTAAATTATTAATTTTTTATATTTTCAATACCCTATTTTTATTTTTTCGATAAAAAAAAGTTCAACACAAAATTTTAATATACAAAAATCCTCTGTATTAAACATTTGTTTTTCCCCCGGAATATTTTTGGGGCATTTCCCCCCGAAAGGGTTTATTTATTGACTGTAAACAGATTTCAATTACCTGCCAGACTTATTGGGGGGGAGTTATATAAAAATTTTTTGCATGAAATTTCCCCTTTTTTTATTGTTATTGTAATTAACAAAAAAGAAAAAAAAGGGAAATTAAATAATTCGCATCTATAAAATAATAAAAGGCTTTTTTTAATTTTTTTGGGGATTTTTTGGGTTTCAATTTTTTTTAAAATGTAAAATTTATATTTTCAATTTTCCCTTTTTGTTTTTTTCAAATAAAAAATAGGTCAATCTTTAAAAACATTTTAAAACCCCAAACCCATTTAAAAAATTTTACAACTGTGGGGGGTTTCCCCTCGCATTTTCAATTTTGGTCCCAAAAAAAATCAAAAATTACTGAAAAATCTTTGTTAATAAATAAACAAAACCTTTTAAAAAAGGCAAAACCATGGTTTTACTAAATTTAAATCTGTTTTAGGGAAAAATTATAAAATTATATATACATTAAAAAATTTTTTTATAATTTCCCTTATGGATAAAATTTTTTTTTTTTAAATTATATTTTCTTTTTTTTATAAATTTAAAATAAATATATCTAATACATTTTAAAATTAAATTTATTTAAAAAAATCAAAATTTAGATCATATTTTTTTTGGTATAAATTTTTATCCGTTATTTTTCAAACCTAAATAATTATATAAGGACCCAAAACCTATATTATTATTAATATATTATTTTTATATATTTATTATATTAAATTTATAAAATTATATTAATATTATTATATAATATATATATATATTATATATATATATTTAAATATTATATATATTTTTAAAATATATATTTTAATAATAAAATTATATATTTTTAATTATAAATTTAATATATATAATTTAATTTTTTTAACTTGTTTTAATGTTTTTATAATTTTTTATTTTATCTTATTTATAATTAATTTGTTATTATATTTATATATATAATTTTATTATATATAATTTTATATAAAATTTTATATATATTTTATTATTTAATGTATATATAAAAATATATATTTATTTTTATATATTATATATAAAAATTATTTTTTGTAAAATATGTTTTCAAATAACATAATAAGTTAAATTTATATTCTTTGTTTTAAAAAATTTTGAGAAAAAATTAATTAATTAGATTTTCTAAAATAATTTTATATAATATAAAAAAATTTAATATATTTCAAATTTAATTTAATTTTTTTATTTTTTGTTAGTTTAAAATAATTTTTGTTTGAATTTTAAAGTCACTTTAAAACCTTTTTTCTAAGGGTAAACCCCCGGGAATAAAATAATAAATATATTGCGTTAGCTACTTTTTTGTACTTGGGAAAATTAATATATTTATTGATTTTTTTTTGTTTGTTAAATCTTTTTATTTTTAATATTGTACCATTGTTCTATTTTTGTACGAATAACTTTCAAATAATTATTTTTTTTTGGGGTTTTTCGAAAAAAATTAAAATTTCTGGGTCCCCGGGAATTTTATTATTACTTATTTAAAATTGGATATTGTCGTCTTTTTTTGATATTTCGAATAATCACTTGCAAATTAATATATTACAATCAGTAGTAACCGAAACAAAATTAATTTCTTTGTCCATAGATTTATTCCTACTTCATACTTTATTTGATGAAAATTGTCGTCTTATTTTGATATTTCGAATAATTCACTTTCAAATTAATATATTACAATCAAGGTAACCGAAACAAAATTAATTTCTTTGTCCATAGATTTATTCACTACTTCATACTTTATTTGATGGAAATTGTCGTCTTATTTTGATATTTCGAATAATTCACTTTCAAATTAATATATTACAATCAAGGTAACAGAAACAAAATTAATTTCTTTGTCCATAGATTTATTCACTACTTCATACTTTATTTGATGAAAATTGTCGTCTTATTTTGATATTTCGAATAATTCACTTTCAAATTAATATATTACAATCAAGGTAACCGAAACAAAATTAATTTCTTTGTCCATAGATTTATTCACTACTTCATACTTTATTTGATGAAAATTGTCGTCTTATTTTGATATTTCGAATAATTCACTTTCAAATAATATATTACAATAAGGTAACCGAAACAAAATTATTTCTTTGTCCATAGATTTATTCACTACTTCATACTTTATTTGATGAAATTGTCGTCTTATTTTGATATTTCGAATAATTCAACTTTCAAATTAATATATTACAATCAAGGTAACCGAAACAAATTAATTTCTTTGTCCATAGATTTATTCACTACTTCATACTTTATTTGATGGAAATTGTCGTCTTATTTTGATATTTCGAATAATTCACTTTCAAATCAATATATTACAATCAAGGTAACCGAAACAAAATTAATTTCTTTGTCCATAGATTTATTCACTACTTCATACTTTATTTGATGAAAATTGTCGTCTTATTTTGATATTTCGAATAATTCACTTTCAAATCAATATATTACAATCAAGGTAACCGAAACAAATTAATTTCTTTGTCCTAGATTTATTCACTACTTCATACTTTATTTGTGAAATTGTCGTCTTATTTTGATATTTCGAATAATTCACTTTCAAATAATATATTACAATCAAGGTAACCGAAACAAAATTAATTTCTTTGTCCATAGATTTATTCACTACTTCATACTTTATTTGATGAAAATTGTCGTCTTATTTTGATATTTCGAATAATTCACTTTCAAATCAATATATTACAATCAAGGTAACCGAAACAAAATTAATTTCTTTGTCCATAGATTTATTCACTACTTCATACTTTATTTGATGAAAATTGTCGTCTTATTTTGATATTTCGAATAATTCACTTTCAAATCAATATATTACAATCAAGGTAACCGAAACAAAATTAATTTCTTTGTCCATAGATTTATTCACTACTTCATACTTTATTTGATGAAAATTGTCGTCTTATTTTGATATTTCGAATAATTCACTTTCAAATTAATATATTACAATCAAAGTAACCGAAACAAAATTAATTTCTTTGTCCATAGATTAATTACTTCATATTTCATTTGATGAAAATTAGTTAAGAATATTGAGGAATGTTCGCTTAACAAATTTATATATTTTTTTCTCATACTAGAAACTATTAAATGCCTAAATGTGTAGTGAGTTCAGTTGCATTTTCAACTAGTTTTTCCGGAATTTTCTTTGATTTTCCAACTTATTGTATAATTGTTATTGTATTGTATTGTATAATTGTCATTGGTTTGTATAGTGATGACGCGGAATTATACACCCCTGACATTTTATTTCGCATTTTAATAAGACAGACTGACATAACTTCAAATGATTCGTTACATTTCAAAATTATATTTTGAATACAGTTCGAAGATAGTTTCGGAAAAACTAGTTGAAAATGCAACTGATCTCACTACACATTTAGGCATTTAATAGTTTCTAGTATAAGAAAAAAATATATAAATTCGTTAAGCGAACATTCCTCAATATTCTGAACTAATTTTCATCAAATAAAGTATGAAGTAGTGAATAAATCTATGGACAAAGAAATTAATTTTGTTTCGATTACCTTGATTGTAATATATTGATTTGAAAGTGAATTATTCGAAATATCAAAATAAGACGACGATTTCCGAATTGGAACCTTTACGCTAGCTTGTTGACGAGGAAAAAATAAAAAAACATAAATGATAAGAAACAAATTCAATGAAGCATTGCAGTCATAAATAATATTCTTTCAACATAACAAATGAGAACAGTTACAAAAGAGAATACCAAAACACGTTATTTCGACAAGAGATTCTTTCCTCAATCAGGTGAAAGAAACAATTAAGACAAAACAACAAACAGAAACAAACAAAGTCTGCGTGAACTTGTCCACTTATTGCGCACACATCTTATTGGAGGGAGACAGTGTGCAAGAGTGATGACACGAATAAGTTTTTTGTGTGTTTTCATGAACAGTGCTCTGATTTGAATGTAATATCATAAATCATGTAGCATGCGATTATAAATTATACAAAATAAGTTCTAAAACTCATTTCGAACTCATCATTTAACAAAACTTTTGAGAAAATAATTTATTAATAAAAAAGCGTTATCAAAATATCGAAACTTTGAGTAACTTGATCAGTATAAATGTAATATTCAAATAAGACAAAACTTGGTTCATATACCAATTAATTTGATTAACCAATTTTTAGCCACTTATTGATCATGTAATACAAAATTGATATAACCTTTTCCTCCACTCATTCGATGGTTATGTCAATTGTAATTAAATTCGCGAGTGTCACATCTTACGTGTATAAAATGGTTTATTACTCTTAGTTTGATAACCAGTTTATAGGTAAAGGCAAACAGATAGTTAAATATGAGAAACCAGTTGTAAAAACAGTAAGCAATACGGGAACTTGTGTAATCCAACGCATGTTACATTTATATTTTAATATTTCTTTTTTATATAGTTTATTATACGTTTGTGACTTGTTTTAGTGCGCCTGGTTGTTTGTTAGCGGCACATAACTCGATGTTAGAAGCCGAGAATAATTGATAAGTAGACGCACTGCCTTAAAGAACATAAACTAATAAAGCAACGCTTTCATTTCGTACAAAAGAGTTACGGCTTTCGAATCTCGGGGGAGGTGTGCTTGCTTTCTTTCTCTATCTATGTATCTATCTCTTTCTCTCTCTCTCTCTCTCTTTATTTCTCTATCTCTTTCTCTATTTCTTTCTCTCTTTCTCTGTCTCTCTTTATCTCTCTCTCTCTGTCTCTCTTTCTCTCTACATGATCCGTATCTTCTCGGTACATTTTTTGTGAAAATATACATTCAAATTTTCACAAATAATCTTAGGGATGGAGGTTCTAGTACTCTGTCTGGTTGTATTAATAGTCAAATCACATCCATTAAAATATGAAGCTACTTTTTCATCAATGGTTATGTGGGCTGGTAAGATCGCCCTTGTAGTGCCCCGTCCAAACGATCCTACTTGCATCCTTATCCTTATTGGGGAACAATGATTTTGTATCAAGCTTTGATGTTATTAAAAAAAAATCGGCAACATAACTGTCGATTGGTCATAGTGGTTTCAGTTGGGAAAGTTTTAGCAAGTGAACAAATTTCTCGCCAAAGTCTTATTTATGGTAATAATATTTTTAACGTTTCTGGACCCACATTATCAGAAAGAGTCGCATATAATTACCACTGGAGACTTTCGCTTGCTCACCTTTCGTTTGTCGCTGTGCAGCTATTAGGCTTCTGATTATATGATTCCTAGTACTATATTACCAGCTTAAAAACATAAAAAAATGATTAATTACCGACTTTCACACTTGTATTTATTTATTTCAACTGTAGTTACTCTTAATGCTTAATGTTTTTTTTTCTGTTCAGAACCATAGTTCTGAATGTAATATTGCTGATTCAACAGAGAATGAATAGAAGAGAAATAAATAAATAATAATTAATTAATCAATTACCGAATGATGGAGATTGTTTAGTTATTACTATATCTTGATATCATGCTACGACATGTATATATATATATATATATATATATATATATATATATATATATAATAAATTCAGTTTTCACCATGGCAGCTCAAACGTTTCAAATCTAATCGAAAATATCTATGGTATAAAATATAAATGAACTTATGTTTAAACGTGAACGAAACATTGTAGTTAGTTGAAATCTATTAGTTAAATTCGAGGTTGCCCCTTCTTGTTTCTCTCGTCTGTATTCAGCTGGTTTCGACCTTCGTCTATAACCATGAACTTCGGATTCCAAAAAGAGCAAAGTTTAAAATCTGCGTTATACTACAAATAAATTGTGCTATTTGAATTAATTACTAATTACGGTACGAAAATGACAATCGTGACTGAGGGTGATGACACGTTGACCCTCTAACAATACGTTTCATCTACAAATTGACATTCAGGATTCCACTGATCGTGGAAATTGAACTCAAATATGAACATAAACTTCGAAAACTCTCAGAGAAAATAATGAAAAGAGAAATAGAGAAAATTATTTCAAAATACCATAAAAATTGTTTAAATTAATATTCAATTTCTTGTCCTCCTCAGTCGACGCCGACACGGAGGGTCGAGAGGACCCCGATGAAGATTACGAAGAGGATCGGGAAGTGTGTCACCTGCCGAGAGCTCCCGGTCCCTGCCGAGGACTGTTTACCAGTTACTACTTCAATCCGAGGACAGAAAGATGCGAACAATTCGTGTGGAGCGGCTGCGGTGGAAACGGAAACAGGTAAACTGAACTATGGTGTTTTTGTACAAAATATACTAATACCACGTTCACACCAATGACATAGTATATATTAGACTCATCGAGATGCATCAAATAACACGTGCAAAGTGAGGCCGTGATGGCTTGACGGACCGGCGGGGAAATACCACGTGACACTGGGGGATATGGGGACACTACTGTATGTGTATACACGGCGAAAGCGCACAACACTGTTATATTTTGATTCTCGGAGGATACTGAATACAATAACTTGGATGTAAGTCACATGAAAAGACGCAGAAATATATGTTGAGTATCATGAAGTATATTTGTCAGTAGAATTGCCACATCAGTCATAACAATCAAATAATAACCGAGCGATGGCCATGTTGAAATAGAGTGTAAACAATTTTCCAAATCTATATTTGATTTTCCGAGTAATTCCCAATTTTCAACATTCATTTTAAAATCGTTATTATATTACAAATGATTGTGATTTTCCGTTTCAAACGATTATTCGTGAACCCTGCCAATGATCGCCTGCCAAGCGAATTTATTAGGTTCGATATTATCAATTAAATTTTAAAAAAAGTTCCATTTTCTTTTAATTGTTTCAACCTTATAAAAACAATGAGAATTGGAATTCTGGAAGTATTTAAGAAACTAGATGAAATAAACTTAGCATTAAAAACGTGGCTAAGTCTAAAATATGTTTCAATATATAAAAGTTGAATGCCTCCTAGCCCTATATATCCATAATTAATTTTCTGAAATTGACTGAATTAGCAAATAAAATGAATTAAAATTCTAAATCGAATACATATATACTGTCAAGAGTGATAGAGATGATTGACTGTATAATAATACAATCATCATTCTTCTCTTTCAAGAACTTCAAATATTTCAACTTCCACCAATTTCTTCAGGCATTTTCATTACAATTCCGATTATTAGCATCATTTGTTACTATTGATTATTAAAATTTTCACTCATCTGATGTTATATCCTATATTCTATTTCACTCAGGCCCGGTATTACGAATAATAAATTTGTTGATTAAGCGATAATTAGTGGATTAGCTTGTTATTACCCTTGGTTACCAATGTTATTTTTGTACTGCAATTGATTAATTAGCTTAATTAACACCTTTTTATTATTGGTAATATGGGCCCTCATTCAAATTTGTCATTTATGTGTACTTCAGTATTAACAATTGTATTCCATATCAATTATCATCCCGTAACTTTTTGATAAGCCAGGGACCAATAAAAGTTATTCATATACTAGGCAAACGCAGGATGTGCGTTGTACGATGAGCGAGATGTCTATATAAAGTATAATCGAAAACTCTACAAACCTTGATCATTTGAGATGAACTTCATCCGATGTCAATGAATCTAGAAAGCCGTGACTTCCACAATGCAACAATTTTCAACTAATATTTCTATCTTTTCGATGAATAAAATACATTTATTATATTATTTTCTCCAAAACAGCTGGTCCGAATATCAAACCAAATTTTCATTCATATATAATATTATTCTTGTGTTCACATTTGTGGAAAATTTGAATCATATTGAAGAGATTTAATTTTTCAATTTTTTCCGCTCAGCCAAATCTTATGGGGTTTTGAGAAACTTCTAAATGATGTTTCTCAAAAATGGTCCAACCGATTAGACCTCAAAACTATACAGTTCTAAGTTGGATAAGTTTGCATATAAAAAAAAAGTTTCATGTCGATCGGTCAAACCCTGCGACCTGTGCAGTGTTTACAAAAAAAAAAAAAAAAAAAAAAACGCACAGACAAAGCTCCGTAAGAGTTCAGTGAAAATCTTCGCTACGCTCATCTAATTAACCACTTACTTTCTTCTTCCCCCAGATTCTCAACACTGAGAAAGTGCGAAGACCGTTGTGCCGACAAACAAGATGAAGGGTCCGACGACGCAGCCAATCAGAACACGGTATACAGCAGCGTGGAGTGTCCGAATCTCGTGACAAGGTGTGACACGAAGAGGCAATGCAGAATGACACGAGACCGCAATAACTGTCCTGTCTGCGATTGTACACAACGTGAGTCGGTTTTCAGTTCTCATTCATCCCTGATTATAGAGTTATTCGCCAGTTACACTGGTGTTGAGAACTCTATACCATATTATATATTATATTATATATATATAGATATAGATATGTATATATATATATATATATATATATATATATATATATATATATATATATATATATATATATATATATATATATATATATATATATATATATATATATATATATATATATATATATATATATTATATATATATATATATATATATATATATATATATATATATGGTCGTGAATGCCCAAGTGCATTACATGGTAACTGAGTTCTTGAATTGGTAGAACATATCTCTACCCCTCAACCTTTATCCGTACCATTACACACACATTAATATCATTGAAAGATACCCCCCTCGTTAGCTCAGAAGGAAAGAGCATATGTGTATCAAGCAAAAGGTCCGGGGTTCGATTCCCCGACGAGGAGGTATTTTTCAATGATAATAATACCCGTCCTATCAACATTACGTGCTGTACGATTCAACAGAAAGCCATGTACTCATATATATGTACATATATACGATATATATAAATATATACAGACAGAGAGAGAGAGAGATATCATCTTCATTTCTATTTACTAGTATATTACCGAATTAATTTTTGAAATGCTGTCTCACTCGTGTAATATGCATTACATAAACAACCATAGTCATTTTCAGTACTTTTGAGCGGATTAAATCAATAACCATCGAATCCTAGAACTCATAAATACGCTTGAAAGAAGTAAGATTTAAATATATATATATTCCAGAGTGGGAGTATTTGAACGCCCCTATGGCCCCAACTGGTTCACTGGCAACTATGGATGTATAATTCCATTTTTGAATATTCAATTATCCATATATTTTCCAATGTGGACGCTGAAGAGCTTAAACCAGAATAAAGTATACTCGGTCGTGTGACATGGGCTTGGGGAAACTTTAGAATGGATTATTGTTAAACGTCATTAGAGTTCAGTTAAGGTCCGACACCCAAGCCTATGTCACACAATCATATATACTTCATTCCATTATACGTTCTTCAACCACCCCTTTCCAATTCGACCTATGAATTAACACGCGATGTTGTTTGTGTCTACCAGGACAAGTGACGTGTGGCCTGCCAGCTCAGCGAGGACATTGTCGCGCTCTATTACCGAGGTGGCGTTATGACGTGTCAAGTGGTACATGCAGGATGTTCCACTTCGGAGGCTGTGATGGTAACGGAAACAACTTTTCTTCGGAGAAGCAGTGCATGCAGATGTGCAAAGGTGAGATAAATAAAGAGTCACGGTTTTCCATGCACGCGATTCTCATGTCGCGCGTCAAAATCGCGAGTGGCGGCCATTTTGGAAGTCGCTTGGCGATTCGAGAGTACATAAAACGACAAAACCTAGCGACAATCTAGCGACAAAATCTTGAACTACTATTGGCGGCAGTTATTTTGTGCATCTGTCAACGTCTAATCGAAGTTGATTATCGATAAATCGCCGGATGCAGTATCTGAAACTGTGTACTTCCGGTAATATCGCGAGCTCATACCGCTCGAGTGTTGAGCAAACCTCTACTTTCGTGACGCGATTCGCGACTTGTCCCTGATTGGTCAGTGAAGGAATATCTGCCGTCTCGCGACTTTGAGCCGCCATGACGCAGCGACATGAGAATCGCGTGCATGGAAATCCAGCTTAATGGTTTTTAAATACGAATTATGTTGTGCCGTATTGAAAAGCCTAGTTTAGGTGATGAGGGGAATTGGCTTTTGTTTGTTTCTGATGAAGACCATGTTAAGAGAAATAATGTATCGCGAAATTTATGCATAACTGCCATCCAAGTACTTTTTACGTCATTGGTTTACCATGTTCAGGGATCCATCTTTCTGATTCATGGAATAATTAAAAATAAAATGTTTGACATTGAAAATATGAAACGAAATAATCTAAATACGGATATATGAGATTTGTGAAGCTTTTTTTTCAATTCAACTTTGAGAACCCAGTTCAATAATAACATACTAGGAAGAACCTACAGTTATTTCACGTTGATGTAGCAGGTTGATGAAAATATTTTTTTTTCGTATTTTCTTATGTAAAATAAGTTATTATATGTGAAATCTAATAACAAATTCAAGCGAACATGACGGAAAAATGTTGGAATTTCAATTATATGATCCAATGATACCTTTAAACTCAAATTTAATTCGGGTTAAATTCATTGAATTATAATAAATGAAAATATTGGAAATTTATTCCAAGACTATGGAATTACATTCCAAGTTTTCTCATAGATATTCCTTATATTAAGTACACGTGTCTATTTGTCTGAAACCTTGAAGTTGTTTGTTAACAAGCAGATATGGAGATTGGCAAAGAGTTGCATGTTAACCAGTCTAAAAAACGTTTAACCTGTGGAGCGCGTGCAAAAAGAAACATACATACAGAAACCTAAGAAAAAAGAGGGATCTTCAATTACGCTCGCATGAAATGAAGAGAGAGAGGAGGAATGAATCTTCAAGTTTGATTGGCTGTAAGAATTGAGGACATTTCCTAAATTTCTGCACTTTTTATTTTAGCCGATCTTGCACTTGCACTTCTTAAAATGTCTCTTTTTCTATTCGTTATTGACACGTTGAGCAACTTAAATTTGTTTTTATTGAATACAAAATATAATGAATTTTTAGAACCCGAATTGAAACTAAATCTACACTTCCGCAATTGGTTACAGAAATGATAGGAGGAAAATTAAAAATTCGAATAAATTCCGAGAAGAAATTCTAAAAATTACTAACGTTTATGAAAATTTAACATTTTTCTCAAAATAATCACTGAATGGTGTACGTAAAATATTATTCAAACCCCATTTATCGCCTCGATCAAATGTTCATTCATCCTCTTTCATCTAACAACGGTACTTAGCTTTTCCTATCTTTTTCTTATAGCTTTGTTTTGTTCCAAAACAAATTGAATTAATACTGTATACCAGTGGTTAATCTATGTACAGGCAGATGATGACGGTATATTATTGTTTGCTGATTCAGTTTGTTTCTTGGTTTCCAGGTGTCTGAGTCTGACGTCATGCATCGTACTTCACCCCCCTCCCCCTCAAAATTCCCACCCCCACCACCCCTCGCTTACCACCAAAACATCACCCTATATTTATTAATATTGTAGACTATTGTATTGTAATATTGTATTTTATGTTAGTGTATTGTATTGTGTATTATGTGTGTATATTAAACGGAATTGTTTTGTATTTAATCTGTTTGTATTTATTTATGATGATTTAATTGTATACAAGATGGAGTAAATTCGAGAGTTCAATCTCAAACACCGTATTTTAACGTGAAATTAAAGTGAATTATTCTTTTGATGTGATAATATCGCCCTTGTGAACGAGTTTACGTTTCAACCACAACCACATTTGTTAACAATTTCAAGTGTCCAGTCTATATGGTAACTGAAAAACAATTACAAGGAAACGCCTTTCAAATAATCGAAATAATCAAAACTCACTTGGCGAATTGTCCACCTCATATTTTGGTACTATGCTAGCGAATTATCCCAATATCTAAAACAGCCTGACAAATTGTCGTTTTCCTCAAAAACAAATCATTCTTGGTCAATGTGCCCTGACGAACAGGACTCTTAGCTGATAATCCACTGAGAAAAACGTGCCAGAAATAATTAGCTCCAAGAGCCTAAAGCGATCGTCCATCTACCATAAAAACATATATAATTACAAAGTCACGGTCTCTTGGAATTAAACATTTGTCATATGTTTGGCCACTCATGAGCAGGGCTGGGATTTGTGCTAACAACAATGGAAATATACAAAGGCGAGACAATTTTCCATCACAGGTAGCTTTTTCGACGAGCTTTAGCGAGGATTCCATTTGACATACTGAAAAAAATTGGTGTTCGTTTTTATGTTTTTATTTTGTTTTTATGTTTTTTTGTCGGTTCTCCACAGGTCAAACGGCTACAGGTATCGACATCAAACTTTTTTTCAATATGGTTCCTCATCTAACTTAGATCTGTATAGCTTTGTGGCATTATCGGGGGGTTACTTTTTTTTTATTAATTTTAGAAATTTCAAAAATACCCATTAGAATAACATAGCGGAAAAAAATATATTTTTATTTTCAAAGAAAATGAAATTTTGCGTGAAGTTGAATTACATTCTGATACACATTTCTGAAAAATTTCAGCTTGATCGGGTCAGCCATTTTGAAGAAAAACATCAAATGTGCTAAATTGGTACCACTTGAAGCAGTTTTTATCCATTTTCACCCATACTATTACTATTCGCCCGTCTAACAACGTATATATGGCGTTTTCCTAGTGAATGATAATTGTGAAAAATCTAACGAAAAATCCAGTGAAAAATATAACTGTATTATCTTTGATATATTCATGAACATATATCACAGACGGTGAACCTGTGAACCACAGACCGGGGTTCGATTCCCACCATGGTCGTCCATCCTGACCAAGAGCTGCATCGTGATTTTCCTCTGTCGTTCTTTGGAACTGTCGTTCTTCTCAAGCTCTTTGAAGCCATCACGATATTCATAGTAATTTATTGGGTAAAAGTCATGTGCGCTTCGGAAGTATATCAAAGACATGTGGTTTGATTTGTTCCCCCGCTGAGTTCAACCACAGAATTCGCTACCCAATCTTCCAATATCGATCGAAAGAAAAAATGTAATTTTCATATAAATGTGAATTTATGACTTACAACGTTTCAACCGTTTTTATTTTGAACGTTAAAACGTTTAGTACATTTAACGCTTTTCCTCGATACCGTGTGCCGGAGAAAAACGATGTATAATGTCTCTTATAAAGGACACTTGAAAATAACGATCGCTTAGGAGTATTTTGTCTTTCGTCGTTCGTATTTCGTTCATCATACTCTCTCTATTCTTTCTCGTCAGAATATACAGGAGTAAATTCTCATCTCAGATCATTCTGATCATATCAAACTTGGAATTAAGAGTATATTGTGCGTTGTAAGACAAACGAGAGGATTATAAGGAATGAAGAAAAGAATGCAAGTAATTCTGAAAACAGATAGAATACATGTTTAAAAAATATGATAGAAAACCACTACGAGCCTACTGTTGACTTCTTCAAAAGCAAATACGATCTCCTCAACATCGAGGTCATTGGGCTGTTCATTGGAGTGCGAGGCACCATACATTTTTTTTTTACCAGGCAAACGCAGGATGTGCGTTGTCCGATGAGCGAGATGTCTATATAAAGTATAATCGAAAACTCTACAAACCTTGATCATTTAAAATGAACTTCATTCGATGTCAATGAATCTAGAAAGCCGTGACTTCGACAATGCAACATTTTTCAACTAATATTTCTATCTTTTCGATGAATAAAATACATTTATTATATTATTTTCTCCAAAACGGCTGGTTCGAATATCAAACCAAATTTTTATTCATGTATATTATTCTTGTGTTCACATTTGTGGAAAATTTGAATCATATTGAAGAGATTCAATTTCTCAATTTTTTCCGCTCAGCCAAATCTTATGGGGTTTTTAGAAACTTCTAAATGATGTTTCTCAAAAATGGTCCAACCGATTAAACCTCAAAACTATACAGTTCTAAGTTGGATAAGTTTGCACATAAAAAAAAGTTTCATGTCGATCGGTCAAACCCTGCGACCTGTGCAGTGCTTACAAACAAACAAAAAAACAACAACAACAAAAACGCACAGACAAAGTTCCGTAAGAGTTCAGTGAAAGTCTTCGCTACGCTCATCTAATGAATTTAGATTAAGGTTTAAGCTCAAGAAAGAACCTATTTTTGATATTGTAGTTTTAGCTTCAAGAGGTTCTATTAATATTTTGAGAAATCATCTGTACAATTTTTTATTCTTTTTTTAATAATTAATTATCTTTCTCCATTTTTTTTTTCATTTGTAAGAACCTCAAATATTTCAATTTTTATCATTAGTATTATAGTTTATCATTAGTATTATTTTTTTTTAGCATACTGTTATTATTCATTTCAATTCTTAATTTCAATGTCTCACTTATTCAACTATATTTCATATTTAAAAAATTGTATTTTATATCGATTATTATACTGTAAACGTTTTGACAAGCCAGGGACCAATAAAGGTTTTTTATACAGACTTCTTATATTTAGACTTCTTATGACAAATGACAAATAATCGTTACCATGACACTTCAGCGAACTATTGAAGATTTCTATTGGTTGATATCGACTGGTGGACATTTATTTTGGTCCATTTTAACAATAAGTAAATTCACTTGACATAAGCCATTTGTATCTATTTATAATTTTTATGAATATTTCATTTGAAAAACACACCAAGACCAGTTCTGAGAGAGTCAGACGGAGTCTATTCTTTGTTCATCCAATAAAATATGAAGTTTCTTCTAACATTTATTGGCGAGATGAATGGGAATGAAAATTTCAATATATATCTTATACATATTTTCAACATTCCTGCCAAATTATTCTCCTCTCCTCTCTCAAATAGTAATGCAACTCTTTTTTCCATTGCTGTAGATTCTAAAAATCCACCCAAACCATTTCATATTTTCCTCACATTTCTACCCAAAATGGACGACTATTTCTCAAAGCTACTACATACATATAAACCCGCATGGTAAGTGATATTATACCAATGCTATCATCTACTTAAAAGTTCTGAGCTATACATCGATTATTTAACATAAATACCGTGTGCATTATTGAAATACATTATTGTACCGTTGCAACCGGTCGTATCTAGGCTTTTACCCTCCTAACCTTTCGCCGTGTCTGTGCTTCACTGGCTCGAAACCGACAACGGTTAGTGGTAGTGGATAGGGAAGACGGGCGATCGGGACTGGAGGTGTTGGGTGTGTCTATGTTTTATTCAGATGGTGGGAATGTGGTTATGTAAGATATTATATTCGTGTAAATATATACATACTATAGAGGTTTCAGTATGTAGATCTGCTACACTCAACGGTTATCAAAATAGTGGGGTAAAATCTCTGATAAATAGAAACGGTGAGGGAAGTGAGAATAGATGTAGTTTTGGATTCTTTTTAGATTCAGTTTTAATCTGAACACTTGGAATGTATTTTGTAAACTGAATTTATTTGTAATCTGTTTTGATTTTAAGATAATTATTTTCATGTGACATTTCATGTGAAATTGTGTCGCCATTTTTTGTTGAGAATTTCGTTAAACTTTATTGCTGAAAGTATTGTAAACTCGACTTTGAAATTTTTTCCAAAATTTTCGTTGGAAATATTTCCAAAATTCTGCTGAGCATTAATTTGTCATTGTTTTCTGTGATTTTCGTGAATACTCTTTCAAGAACTTAACTAAGAATCGAGATTAAATAATTGATTCATCAGTAAGTGATTGAAATATTCAAAATTAGGATTATTATTATTATTTGCATTCTAATCAATCATCCGTAGTTACTATTAGTGAAGCGGCTAAGATCAAATTATCATAACAATCGCGCATTTAGTGATTAAAGCGTGAAATTTGGTAGAGATGTACATTTAATTATTTAAAAATTATTTGGCTATGATGTCAAGCAAGATTTTGCCCCTGAGGGCTGAAATATCCAGTGGCGTTGAAAAAAAGAAAATATTGGGGGAGGGGTAATTGTTATCTTTTTTTTCACTTTTTTGTATCTTATTCAGTAACTCACTAATACGTAGACAATATTATGTGGAAATTTTCCGAAAAAATTATGTATATTTGATAAAATACGTCAAATTAAGGTCAAAAATGTGAAAAATACTTTTTTTTTTTTTTTTTTTTTTTTTTTTAATCATTAGTTTTCGAGGGAAAATGATATACATGCTCCTAAACGTTCAACTAATGACATAATGAAGCGATATTAATATATTATTTGCTTCGGGGGGTCAACCGTATGAATATAAAATCAATTTTTGGACTCAATAAAATATTTTTTTTAGTCCAATTGAAAATAGCTATCCACTTGCTTCGTGAAAACTAAAATATGTTTATATTATATTTAATGATAGAACAAAAGAGGACACAATTTATTTCGAGGTCATTCAAGGTCACCAAAGGTCATCAGATTATGTAATATAATTAGTTTTACAATATTTTGCAGCGTTTAGCAAGTTGGTTTTCATTTGATGAAAATAAAAACTCACAACCAGTTTCCAGGTCTCACCATGAGGAGATAGCTGCATACAGAGACCCACCCTGACCTACCCTAACCACCCAAAAATAATAATTGATCAAGATAACTTTTATAGTAGGCCTATCTAGTGTTCACAGCCATCAAATAAGCACAATGCTGTGCAGGTAATCCTGCAGTGTAGCAAGAGCAGCTACCACTACATCCTTTTTTGCACTTGCATGAGATTAGCTCGTAGCACGACTTGGAAGTATCTGGGATAGACGACCACGATAGAAATTCAATTCACCATTTTCATTCAACGTCCATCCCCATTCGCTAGGCGAAGGCAACTCAGGACTTGCAGTGAGCGAATTTGACCATATGTACACTTGGTACATGGCTCGCCTTACATGCTACGTCAGTGCAGCCTTAGTCGGTGGGATTCTATCCATGGGTTTTGATCTCGAAATTCGTCTCGGAATCTTGTCCGTGCTCATTCTTTCGATGTGCCCGAACCACCTCAGACGTTCTCTTCCAATCTTAAATGTTTGTCTTTCCACTTCCAATGCCTTCCTTATATCTGTGCTTCTCAGCTTGTCTAGTTTTGTTACTCCTCTAATACTTCTAAGGAATTCCATTCTACTGCTTGTACCATACTCTCTTCCTTTCTTCCTATGGCCCATGTCACTGCCCCGTACGTTGAAATGGGCACAAAAATACGGCTTGTATATTGCAGGTTTACGTCAATTGGGAAACTCCCTGTCCCATAGTAACTTTCTCACCGATTGGTAGAAACCGTCGGCTATGCTCACTCTGGTCTCTACTTTTCGGTTCACCTTTACATCCTCCGCCAGGATGCTTCCCAAGTATTTGAATTCCAACTTTTCTTCAAGTTCTTTGTGTTTCAGATCATTAAAAAAAGGTCAATGAACTTATCACATTCTTCTGATACCTCAAGAATATCAGATTACAATTGCTTGAAAGTATTGTTCACTTTAGGATGAACCGTCCAAAAATCCCAGAATTGCTTTTTTCCATGGTTGGTGAAAGAAGAAACCGTGTCGCATCCCGAAAATGAGTGGAACAACAGCAAGCCTCTAGACTTCGTTGTACCTAATCTATTGGCAATGTCATGGACCGGTATATACCTTGAACAGTCTCCTGTTCCAAATGGAAAATGAAATGTACAGCTCATCAAATACTGATTTGTGAAACAATGGTATAGCAATAACAACTACATTCGTATCAACTGTTTTTATCAAAATAGTTCTACTTCCTCTCTGCACAGCATCTAGTTTGTGCAAAAATATCCTGGTATCCGGTTCTCCGTGTGAATACGGTGCTATAACGGATACATCTTGGACGTCTTAGACAAGCAACTGAGGCCTTTTTACCGCTCTTTCCTGATAATGCATACTCAGTTTCAATGGTACGACACGCAATGGTGATAGTAAAGCAATCTGTTGAAAAATTGAATCCTGGTCAAACTCCTGTTATCGCTGGCAACCAGCCTCTTCATAAGATAGCAAGAGAGCTTCAATGGAACTGCCCAAACGAGTTAGGAGAACACAATTAGGTCGTTATGTTTGCTTCATATTGGGATGACATCCTTGAAGTTTGCAGGAGAATGGCTAGAAGGAAGTGGTTGGATTGAAGCTCTTATTAATGATGAAATTGCATCTACAGGAGTCGCTGAATCATTGCTCAAAGCTTCGTATATAACAAAGACAAGGCATGCTCCTCATGTTACAGCAGCAACCCTTGTTGGTTGAAAGATGAAGCGTATCAAAACTATTGCACTGACCAGTTTGACCTGGAACTTCTGACGAAGACTCTACAATTAAAACAATGGATGATTGGGCAGAAGAGAGACGATCTGTGTATCCTCAATTTCAATATTGGGAAACGACTGTTAACATGGAACTAAGTATTCTCCTTTCTGCTTGGTCGATTCGAGAGTCAAACTTCAAGCTGCATATTGCTGCCCTTGACCGAGCTTGATGAATGGTTCTTTGCAATGGACCACATTAACTACGCAAGGTAGTTATCCGTACATCTACGCGACATGACGTATCTTCAAGAAAACAATCCTCAAGTTGCAAAAGTATTTGAGGATAATGGTTTTACAATCAAAAAGAAGATCTCAGAAAACTAAGAGACTTTTTTCTGCAATTGGAATCGACCATACACATGAACAAAAGAACAAAGATACTAAAGGTGAGGCTGGATCTATTGGATTAACCCAAGAACCAACGTTCCGCCAATCCGGCGTTGGATGGTTAGTGGTCCAGAGATAGCGAGGTTGGTAAAAAAATTTGAGGAAGACGTAACATTGCCAATAGATTAGGTACAAAAAAGTCTCAAGGCTTGCTGTTCTTCCACGCAATTTAGGGATGCAACAGAGTTTCTTCTTTCACCTACCATGGAAAAAGCAATTCTGGGATCTTTGGATGGTTTATCCTAAAGCGAAGCATACATTCAAGCAATTGTCATCTGGTATTCTTGAGGTATCAGAAGAATGTGATAAGTTCAATATTTGTTATTATCAAATATGCCAGAACATCTGATTGCCAACTATGTCACGCGCAGACATTTATTTGCTCAGCAATCAAAACCCATGGATAGAATCCCACCGACTAAGGCTGCACTGACGTAGCATGTAAGGCGAGCCATGTACCAAGTGTACATATGGTCAAATTCGCTCACTGCAAGTCCTGAGTTGCCTTCGCCTAGCGAATGGGGATGGACGTTGAATGAAAATGGTGAATTGAATTTCTATCGTGGTCGTCTATCCCAGATACTTCCAAGTCGTGCTACGAGCTAATCTCATGCAAGTGCAAAAAAGGATGTAGTGGTAGCTGCTCTTGCTACACTGCAGGATTACCTGCACAGCATTGTGCTTATTTGATGGCTGTGAACACTAGATAGGCCTACTATAAAAGTTATCTTGATCAATTATTATTTTTGGGTGGTTAGGGTAGGTCAGGGTGGGTCTCTGTATGCAGCTATCTCCTCATGGTGAGACCTGGAAACTGGTTGTGAGTTTTTATTTCCATCAAATGAAAACCAACTTGCTAAACGCTGCAAAATATTGTAAAACTAATTATATTACATAATCTGATGACCTTTGGTGACCTTGAATGACCTCGAAATAAATTGTGTCCTCTTTTGTTCTATCATTAAATATAATATAAACATATTTTAGTTTTCACGAAGCAAGTGGATAGCTATTTTCAATTGGACTAAAAAAAAATATTTTATTGAGTCCAAAAATTGATTTTATATTCATACGGTTGACCCCCCGAAGCAAATAATATATTAATATCGCTTCATTATGTCATTAGTTGAACGTTTAGGAGCATGTATATCATTTTCCCTCGAAAACTAATGATTAAAAAAAAAAAAAAAAAAAAAAAAAAGTATTTTTCACATTTTTGACCTTAATTTGACGTATTTTATCAAATATACATAATTTTTTCGGAAAATTTCCACATAATATTGTCTACGTATTAGTGAGTTACTGAATAAGATACAAAAAAGTGAAAAAAAAAGATAACAACTACCCCTCCCCCCATATTTTCTTTTTTTCAACGCCACTGGATATTTCAGCCCTCAGGGGCAAAATCTCGCTTGATATCATAGCCAAATAATTTTTAAATAATTAAATGTACATCTCTGCCAAATTTCACGCTTTAATCACTAAATGCGCGATTTTTAAGCTTAGCCGCTTAACTATATAGACTAAAGCACCTAATGTATGCAATTATAGAAGTAAAGACCGAATAAATTAAATGCCTTGTTTATGATGCTGATGTCATTATGTGTGATGTAATTCAATTTCTTATATTCCAAGACTCTGAAAGACTCTGAAACATACAACAATTTTCAATTTCATCTGACGAAAAATTCTTTATTTTTCCCTTCTCGCTCATCCAAAAATACTCCCACTCAACAACCCCCCCTCCCCCTCCCTTGTCCTGACTTATCTTTCAATTTGGTGGAAGTGCCTTGTTCGCTTCCAGGCACCTCCACCAACCGAGCCACTTAACATTATGTTGAACTCTCTGCATTAATTCGAGTCAGCTGCTATTAAAGCTATTAGCACTTTGTGATCGAGTGGGAATAGATTGAGGAGACACTATTGAAGATGTGACGCGGCAAACTTTCTGTCAATACCATTACCATTTACCACTGACAATCATTTCAGGGGATCGTTTACACAACTAAGGGCCCATAGTACCAATAATAAAAAATGTGTTAATTAGGCTAATTATCAATTGGAGTACAAAAATAACATTGGTAACCAAGGGTTACAAGTTAATCCACTAATTATCGCTTAATCAATAAATGTATTATTCGTAATATGGGACCTAAATATTAACACTATCAAGCGAATTTGAGAAATGATGGATAATACATAATAATGCGTAATATACATCGAATAATGATAATTTAATAGTACTGATTTCTAAATCGGGCTACGAACAATATATGCAATGAGAATTAATGAAAAGAGACGGTAAAATAATCTGAAACGTGACAGAAAATAGGATAATATTATAAAAATAATAAAGAGTTGAGAACAAAGAAGACGAAAGAGAATCCTAGGAAGAGACGAAGAAGGAAATTGAAGATTTATTTCCCCCAACATGAGTGACTGAATTATAATAATTTAATTATAATAATCATTAATCGATATTTTTTTTGAAGCGATGAGATCGCTGATGTGAAACCCCGTTTGAGATATCTAACATTGTCATTGTTACGCGTGATTCATAGTAACATCGGTTACGGTTGTACAGAATTTTCCGTTCCGGTAAGTTGTGCGAGCCAGTCAGAGCATTTACGGAACGTTTAGTCGCGTGCCACGTGACTTACCGGCACGGAATAAACCGTACAAGAGTGTAACTATGAATGTCTATAAAAGAGAAAACAATTGATAATTTGTGTCTCTTAATAACATCTTGGATATATTTAAGGTAGGCGTGTTTTTAATATATTCATTTTAATTCAATGTACACTCCCAAAACTGACATACGGAAATTAAAAAATCAACAATAATTAAACACAAATTATGTGTATTGAAATATGCAAGTTAAAATGTTCACAAAACTTTGTGAAAATATTTTCAACTTATCGTAATGTAGCATATTTCATCTTCGTTGTCTTTGTAATATGATTTTCTCGTCATTCTACATGTTCAATATACGGTAACACCAATAATAGAGTACATTTTTCTATGAGCACTTCTTACTTCCATTACTCTCTCCATTACTCCTTACATTTCACTAATCATATCTACAAAAGGCATGGTATTACCAACGTGGGCGTAGCTCTAACTGGCAGTTTAAAGTTGTTATCACTAAGGTTACCCATGCTATTTGTTTCCACCAACTGTCAGATAAAGTCTAACTGGAATTGGTAATACCGGTGCTAAATCACATGTTGTAATTATTACCCTAAAACTAGTTTTTCAATTCATTTTTTTCAATTTATTTGTTCTTTACATGTTATACAGGAAATGTTGTTATGAATATGTAAACTCCCCAATGAGAGTAGCTCTTGAGCTGGGGAATTATTACAATCAACATGATCAGGTTTATATTTGAAATGAACATAGAAAGTATGAAGCAGATGTAAAAATGTAAAGTTCAAAATGTAAAGTAGCTGATTATTATCTTTATACATATATTTTTGTTTTGATAATGCTAAAGACACATTGATTCTAACTGATCAAACAGAAATTGTTATATGATTATACAAATTTTGAAACTGAAAACATAAACTAAGACTATTTAGAGCCGGTTGTACCAAGTGATGATTAGTGAATTAAGCAAAAATTAGCAAATTAACTTGTTATCACCCTTGGTTACCTATGTTATTTGTGTACCTCAAGTAATGATCAACTAATTAATATTTAATCATCAGTTGGTACAATCGGCTCTTAGTATTCTAGAATAGGCAAGTTATGTACTCGACTATCCAGTATCTGAATGGTGATTGGTTGAATTAGAAGTGATGATGTTAGAACACGTCGTCGAATCGTTATTTGAAACGATGTCTCCTAGCCGTGTTTACATTTCATATAATCAGACCACACTGTGTAGACGTTCATGCTAGCGAGCTCGACTTCGCAAACAGAACGGGTATGTATTACACTGCAAATGTTGTTGAGTAGGCCTACTCATTCAGCATGAAAATAAATACTCTTTTCGAGATTAATTACATTTGATGTTTTAAATTGTCCATCATTATCATTATTATGTGATTTTCAATATGATTCTAGTTTCGTGGGGTGTATTTGGTTCTTTTAATGTATTATTGTTTTTTTTTTATTATGTTATTATTGGTATTATTGATTTCTTATTTTTGTTGGAGTATTGTTTATGCTGTATATATTTTTTGTTTGTTTCAGATATATAATTTATCATATCATTTTCCAAACACCTTTATTATGAGGTGATGATTTTGTAAAACAAAATGAAAATAAAAATTATTATCAAAATGGCATGTGATTCAGTTGTATGTAATCTGAATAGCTGCTACTAAATGAATGAATATTATTATTATTATTATTATTATAGCTTTCCAGATGTTTATATTGAAATGAATATTATATATGTGTTAACATTGAGTAGACCCACAGATGAGTCGAAACTTATGAGACTTTGTGGGTCTACGATATCATTATAATTATAACTTATATGTAAATAATAAAATATATATATATATATATATATATATATATATATATATATATATATATATATATATATATATATTTATATATATTATTATTATTATTATTATTATATTATACTATTAGTATCATATAATTGGGGTGGTGACATCGCCCTTGTGGTGCCCCATTCAAACAATCTCATGTTTCATCCATAGCCTTAATTGGGGAACAATGATTTTTTATCAAGTTTCGATGTTATTTAAAAAAAAAAAAACACGACAACCATAATTTGAATATTCACATCACCGAGAACACTGTATATAACTGTTATATGTCTCAAAGTGTGTAATTAAACCTATTCTATTCTATTCTAATAGGAAAACGCCATATATGAGTTGTAAGACGAGCGGATAGTAATAGTATTGGTAAAAATGGCTAAAAACTGCTTCGAGTGGTATCAATTTAGCACATTTGATGTTTTTTCTTCAAAATGGCTGACCCGATCAAGCTGAAAATGTTTAGAAATGTGTATCAAAATGTAATTCAACTTCACGCGAAATTTCATTTTTTGGGAAAATAAAAATATTTCCTTTTTTTCCGCCATGTTATTCTGATGGGTATTTTTGAAATTTCTTAAATTCATGAAAAAAAACAGTTACTCCCCGATAATGGCACAAAACTATACAGATCTAAGTTAGATGAGGAACCATATTGAAAAAAAGTTTGAGGTTGATAGATGTAGCCGTTTGACCTGTGGAGAACCGACAAAAAAACATAAAAAAAAAAAAAAAACATAAAAACGAACACCAATTTTTTTCAGTATGTCAAATTGAATCCTCACTAAAGCTCGTCTAATTATGTTCACCACAAACATGAAGTTAAAAACAGAATGCACATAACGTTAAAATATTATTGATTTGGCTCGGTTTTATCAGTTGAATTAGGTGAGATATTTGCCGATAAACAGGGTACTATATATGTTTGGGAGGCGTGTGTGCAGACGTAGCGAAGTTAGCGCATATCTCCGATAGTCCGAGCTTTGTTCTACTCATTTCGACCACCATTAATTAATAACACCTCTGTATTAGCTGGATGGAAAACATAAACCTACTCATTCATGGACCAACTTCAGACAATCTATTTCATATTTTAACATGCTTTAATTTTTGATGGTTTTTCTCAGTAGTTGAGAAAATATTGGAATGGCAATTATTAAAACCGCTTTCTTTTTACTGTGAAAATCAACTAATGACATAAACTTTCACCTCAAACTCCTATTATCATATTCATCATTAACTGAAATAGGCAACCAATAAATTATTGCATCCATGAAAAAAAGAAGAATTGTAAAATCTTCAGTTTTTACATAATTTTGCAGTATAATTCTGGAGTTTGAACGTTTTTGAAAGATGTAGCATCGTTTCTAATCGTTAAGTTGTGCTGAAAAAAACTGATACCCTTAAAATATCACGGCTGTACAAATAGAACGGTGTATTTGTGTTTGTTATATTGGTAGCCGACTTTCTTCTTTGGCGGAAACTAGTATATTACTCATCATTGGAGTGAGTCGTTTAACCCAATTAAGATTCAAATGAATCAATAAAATAAACTGTGAATAATACAGGAAGTAACAAAACACTAAATATTACCACAGCAATAAAGTGACTTGGGTACAAAGGAACAATTGTGATTTGTTCAAATATCAGTTGGTGACTTTATTTTTTGAGCGGATTATCATTTTAGACAATGTTCAGACGAAATCTTTTTCAAATTAACTGTTCATTAGGACAATGTTTCAATGAAAACCAGATCGTTTTTTTTTTCTTAATACTTTTCTAGTTCATTTTACAAGGGCACAAGATATCAACTTGATTTTGCCAGTCCCAAGTCCTCTTCCTCCTACGTCTCCTCTGCCTGATTCTGCTCTTCCTCCTCCACTTCCATCTCAACTCTTTTCACCACCTCCCTCCATTTCTTCTATTCTTCCACCATTTACCGCTCTCAACTTCAATCCATACCTCTTCCTCATCTCTTCAGCAGCTCTTCTCACACCCATCTTCCATCTCTCTCTTGGTCTCATTCCACTCTCCTTTTTTTATTCCACATTTTAAAACCCTTCCCTTAACCCCCTTTTTCGCCGTGTCTGTGCTTCCGCTCGAAACGAAACGGTTAGGGGTAGTGGATGGAAGACGGGCGATCGGGACTGGAGGTGTTGGGTGTTCTGTTTTATTCAGATGGTGGGAATTTTGGTTATGTAAGATATTATATTCGTGTAAATATACATACTATAGAGGTTTCAGTTTTGTAATCTGCTACACTCAACGGTTATCAAAATAGTGGGGTAAAATCTCTGATAAATAGAAACGGTGGGGGAAGTGGAAATAGATGTAGTTTTGGATTCTTTTAGATTCAGTTTTAATCTGAACACTTGGATGTATTTTGTAAAGAATTTTTTTGAAATCTGTTTTGATTTTAAGATAATTATTTTTCATGTGACATTTCATGTGAAATTTGTCGCCATTTTTGTTGAGAATTTCTTTAAACTTTATTGTGAAAGTATTGTTAAACTCGACTTTGAATTTTTTTTCCAAAAAATTTTCGTTGGAAATATTTCCAAAATTCTGCTGAGCATTAATTTGTCATTGTTTTCGTGATTTCGTAAATCCCTTTTTCAAGAACTTAACTAAGAATCGAGATAATAATTGATTCATCAGTAAGTGATTGAAATATTCAAAATTAGGATTATATATTTATTGCATTCTAATCAATCATCCGTAGTACTATTAGTGAAGCGGCTAAGATCAAATTATCAAACATCGCGCATTTATTGATTAAAGCGTGAAATTTTGGGTAGAGATGTACATTAATTATTTAAAAATTTTTTGGCTATGATGTCAAGCAAGGGATTTTGCCCCTGAGGGCTGAAATATCCAGTGGCGTTGAAAAAAAGAAAATATTGGGGGAGGGGAAAATTGTTATCTTTTTTTTCACTTTTTTGTATCTTATTCAGTAACTCACTAATACGTAGACAATATTATGTGGAAATTTTCCGAAAAAATTATGTAAAATTGATAAAATACGTCAAATTAAGGTAAAAAATGTGAAAAATCTTTTTTTTTTTTTTTTTTTTTTTTTTTTTTAAATCATTAGTTTTCGAGGGAAAATGATATACATGCCCTAAACGTTCAACTAATGACAAATGAAGCGATTTTAAATATATTATTTGTTTCGGGGGGTCAACCGTATGAATATAAAATCAATTTTTGGACTCAATAAAATATTTTTTTTTGGGTCCAATTGAAATAGCTATCCACTTGCTTCGTGAAAACTAAAATATGTTTATATTATATTTAATGATAGAAAAAAAGAGGCCCACAATTTTTCGAGGTCATTCAAGGTCACCAAAGGTCATCAGATTAGAAATATAATTAGTTTTACAATTTTTTGCAGCTTTTAGAAAGTTGGTTTTCTTTTGATGAAAAAAAAAACTCACAACCATTTCCAGGTCTCACCATGAGGAGATAGCTGCATACAGAGACCCCCCGACCACCTAACCACCCAAAAATAATAATTGATCAAGATAATTTTTATAGTGGGCCTATCTGTGTTCACAGCCATCAAATAAGCACAATGCTGTGCAGGTAATCCTGCAGTGTAGCAAGAGCAGCTACCACTACACCCTTTTTTTTGCACTTGCATGAGATTAGCTCGTAGCACGACTTGGAAGTACTGGGAATGACGACCACGATAGAAATTCATTCACCATTTCATTCAACGTCCATCCCCATTCGCTAGGCGAAGGCAACTCGGGACTTGCAGTGAGCGAATTTGACCTATGTACACTTGGTACATGGCTCCCCTTACTGCACGTCAGTGCAGCCTTAGTCGGTGGGATTCTATCCATGTTTGATCTCGAAATTCGTCTCGGAATCTGTCCGTGCTCATTCTTTCGAGTGCCCGAACCACCTCAGACGTTCTCTTCCAATTTTAAAATGTTTGTCTTTCCACTTCCAATGCCTTCCTTATATCTGTGCTTCTCAGCTTGTCCTAGTTTTGTTACTCCTCTAATACTTCTAAGAATTCCATTCACTGCTTGTCCCATATCTCTTCCTTTTTCCTATGGCCCATGTCACTGCCCGTACGTTAAAACTGGGCACAAAAATAGGGTTTGTATATTGCAGGTTTACGTAAATTTGGGAAACTCCCTGTCCCATAGTAACTTTTCACCGATTGGTAGAAACCGTCGGCTATGCTCACTCTGGTCTCTACTTTTCGGTTCACCTTTACACCCTCCGCCAGGATGCTTCCCAGTATTTGAATTCCAACTTTTCTTCAAGTTCTTTGTGTTTTCAGATCATTAAAAAAAGGTCAATAAAACTTATCACATTCTTCTGATACCTCAAAAATATCAGATTACAATTGCTTGAAAGTATTGTTCACTTTAGGATGACCGTCCAAAAATCCCAGAATTGCTTTTTTCCATGGTTGGTGAAAGAAAAACCGTGTCGCATCCCGAAAATGAGTGGAACAACAGCAAGCCTCTAGACTTCGTTGTCCTAATCTATTGGCAATGTCATGGACCGGTATACCTGAACAGTCTCCTGTTCCAAATGGAAATTGAAATGTACAGCTCATCAATATGATTTTGTGAAACAATGGTATAGCATAACAACTACCTTCGTACAACTTTTTTTAATCAAAATTAGTTCTACTTCCTTCTGCACGGGCATCTAGTTTGTAAAAAAAATATCCGGTATCCGGGTTTTCTCCGTGGAATACGGTGCTATAACGGATACATCTTGGACGTCTTAAAAGCACTGAGGCCTTTTTACCGCTCTTTCCTGATAATGCATACTCATTTTTCAATGGTACGACACGCAATGGTGATAGTAAAGCAATCTGTTAAAAAATTGAATCCTGGTCAAACTCCTGTTATCGCTGGCAACCAGCCTCTTCATAAGATAGCAAAGAGAGCTTAAATGGAACTGCCCAAACGAGTTAGGAGAACACAATTAGGTCGTTAGTTTGCTTCATTTTGGGATGACATCCTTGAAGTTTGCAGGAGAATGGCTAGAAGGAAGTGTTGGATTGAAGCTCTTATTAATGATAAAATTGCATCTACAGAGTCGCTGAATCATTGCTCAAAGTTTCGTAATAACAAAGACAAGGCATGCTCTCATGTTACAGCAGAAACCCTTTTTGGTTGAAAGATGAAGCGTATCAAAACTATGCACTGACCAGTTTGACCGGAACTTCTGACGAAGCTCTAAATTAAAACAAGGATGATTGGCAGAAGAGAGACGATCTGTGTATCCTCAATTTCAATATTGGGAAACGACTGTTAACATGGAACTAAGTATTCTCCTTTCTGCTTGGTCGATTCGAGAGTCAAACTTCAAGCTGCATTTTTCTGCCCTTGCCCGAGCTTGATAAATTTGTTCTTTGCAATGGACCACATTAACTACGCAAGGAGTTATCCGTACATCTACGCAAACAGAACGTATCTTCAAGAAAACAATCCTCAAGTGCAAAAGTATTTGAGGATATGGTTTTTACAATAAAAAAGAAGATCTCAGAAAACAAAGAGACTTTTTCTGCAATTGGAATCGACCATACACATGAACAAAGAACAAAGATACTAAAGGTGAGGCTGGATCATTGGATTAACCCAAAAACCCAAAACTTTTCCGCCAATCCGGCTTTGGATGGTTGTGGTCCAGAGATAGCGAGTTGGTAAAAAATTTGAGGAAGACGTAACATTCCCAAATAGATTAGGTACAAAAAAGTCTCAAGGCTTGCTGTTCTTCCAGCAATTTAGGGATGCAACAGATTTTTTTCTTTCACCTACCATGAAAAGAAATTTCTGGGATCTTTGGATGGTTTTTTCCAAAGCGAAGCATACATTCAAGCAATTGTCATCTGGTTTTCTTGAGGTATCAGAAAAAATGTGATAAGTTCAATATTTGTTATTATCAAATATGCCAGAAACATCTGATTGCCAACTATGTCACGCGCAGACTTTTATTTGCTCAGCAATCAAAACCCATGGTTTAAATCCCACCGACTAAGGCTGCACTGACGTAGCATGTAAGGCGAGCCATGTACCAATGTACATATGGTCAAATTCGCTCACTGCAAGCCCTGAGTGGCCTTCGCCTAGCGAATGGGGATGGACGTTGAATGAAAATGGTGAATTGAATTTCTATCGTGGTCGTCTATCCCAGATACTTCCAAGTCGTGCTACGAGCTAATCTCATGCAAGTGAAAAAGGATTATGGTAGCTGCTCTTGCTACACTGCAGATTACCTGCACAGCATTGTGCTTATTTGATGCTTGAACCTAGATAGGCCTACTATAAAAGTTATCTTGATAAATTTATTATTTTGGGTGGTAGGTAGTCAGGGTGGGTCCTGTATGCAGCTATCTTCATGGGAGACCTGGAAATGGTTGTGAGTTTTTATTTCTAAATGAAAAAAACTTGCTAAACGCGCAAAATATTGTAAAACTAATTATATTACTTATTGGTGACTTTAGTAATACTTGAAATATTTCGAAATAAAGGGCACCTTTTGTGTCTGATACAAGATATATGATCAAATATTTTAGTTTCACGAAGCAGGGATAGTATTTCAATTGACTAAAATATTTTATTGTCCAAAATTATTTATTCATAACGGTAACCCCCGTCAAATTATTTTTAAAAATACAACTTCATTTCCCATTTAAATTGACGACATTATAGCTACTGTATATACCTGTTATTATCCGTATATTACAATGTAAAAAAAAAAAAAAAAAACACGATATTATTTCACATTTTTGACCCTTAACTTTCGCGTATTTTATGCAAAATAACATAATGTTCGGAAAATTTCCACAAATAATGTGTCGTATTGTTAGTTACTGAATAGAATTAATAAATTAAAGAAAATAGATAATAACTCATGCCCCCATTTTTTGTTATCAAAATGGAACTGGATATTTCGCCAGGGCAAAATTACGCTTGATATTTAGCAATATTTTTAAATTAATTAATGAATTCTGTAAATTTCCTGTTTATCAAATATCTGACATTTTCAGCATTGCCGCTTAACTTATATTTGACAAAAGCCTAATTATGCAATTATAGAAGTAACGAAAATTAATACTTGTTAGCTGATTATGTCATGTTCTGTAATTAAATATCTTCCAAACTTGAAAGACTTAAATTAAAAATTAAATTTCATACGGAAAATTCTTTTATTTCCATTCTCAGCTTACCATAAAAATACCAGATCAAACAACCAGCCCCACTTAGTCCTGATTTATTTTTTTAATTGGGGGACATTTTATTCCAGCTAAGGCACCTCAACCAACGACCTTACGATAATTTGCTTGAATCTCTGCATTAATTCGAGTCAGGCCTATTAAGCTATCAGCACTGTGATCGAGTGGGAATAGATTGAGGAGACACTATTGAAGATGTGACGCGGCAAACTTTCTGTCAATACCATTACCATTTACCACTGACAATCATTTCAGGGGGATCGTTTACACAACTAAGGGCCCATAGTACCAATAATAAAAAATGTGTTAATTAGGCTAATTATCAATTGGAGTACAAAAATAACATTGGTAACCAAGGGTTACAAGTTAATCCACTAATTATCGCTTAATCATAAATGTATTATTCGTAATATGGGACCTAAATATTAACACTATCAAGCGAATTTGAGAAATGATGGATAATACATAATAATGCGTAATATACATCGAATAATGATAATTTAATAGTACTGATTTCTAAATCGGGCTACGAACAATATATGCCATGAGAATTAATGAAAAGAGACGGTAAAATAATCTGAAACGTGACAGAAAATAGGAATAATATTATAAAATAATAAAGAGTTGAGAACAAAGAAGACGAAAGAGAATCCTAGGAAGAGACGAAGAAGGAAATTGAAGATTTATTTCCCCCAACATGAGTGACTGAATTATAATAATTTAATTATAATAATCATTAATCGATATTTTTTGAAGCGATGAGATCGCTGATGTGAAACCCCGTTTGAGATATCTAACATTGTCATTGTACGGCGTGATTCATAGTAACATCGGTTACGGTTGTACAGAATTTTCCGTTCCGGTAAGTTGTGCGAGCCAGTCAGAGCATTTACGGAACGTTTAGTCGCGTGCCACGTGACTTACCGGCACGGAATAAACCGTACAAGAGTGTAACTATGAATGTCTATAAAGAGAAAACAATTGATAATTTGTGTCTCTTAATAACATCTTGGATATATTTAAGGTAGGCGTGTTTTTAATATATCATTTTAATTCAAGTTACACTCCCAAAACTGACATTCGGGAATTAAAAAAATCAACAATAATTAAACACAAATTATATGCATTGAAGTATGCAAGTTAAAATGTTCACAAAACTTGTGAAAATATTTTCACTTATCGTAATGTCGCATATTTCATCTTCGTTGTCTTTGTAATATGATTTTCTCTTCATTCTACATGTTCAATATACGGTAACACCAATAATAGAGTACATTTTTCTATGAGCACTTCTTACTTCCATTACTCTGACCATTATTCCTTACATTTCACTAATCATATCTACATAAGGCATGGTATTACCAACGTGGAAGTAGCTCTAACTAGCAGTTTAACGTTGTTATCACTAAGGTTACCCATGCTATTTGTTTCCACCAACTGTCAGATAAAGTCTAACTGGAATTGGTAATACCGGTGCTAAATCACATGTTGTAATTATTACCCTAAAACTAGTTTTTCAATTCATTTTTTTCAATTTATTTGTTCTTTACATGTTATACAGGAAATGTTGTTATGAATATGTAAACTCCCCAATGAGAGTAGCTCTTGAGCTGGGGAATTATTACAATCAACATGATCAGGTTTATATTTGAAATGAACATAGAAAGTATGAAGCAGATGTAAAATGTAAAGTTCAAAATGTAAGTAGCTGATTATTATCTTTATATAAATATTTTTGTTTTGATAATGCTAGGCACATTAATTCTAACTGATCAAACAGAAATTATTATATAATTATACAAATTTTGAAGCTGAAAACATAAACTAAGACTATTTAGAGCCGGTTGTACCAAGTGATGATTAGTGAATTAAGCAAAAATTAGCAAATTAACTTGTTATCACCCTTGGTTACCTATGTTATTTGTGTACCTCAAGTAATGATCAACTAATTAATATTTAATCATCAGTTGGTACAATCGGCTCTTAGTATTCTAGAATAAGCAAGTTATGTACTCGACTATCCAGTATCTGAATGGTGATTGGTTGAATTAGAAGTGATGATGTTAGAACACGTCGTCGAATCGTTATTTGAAACGATGTCTCCTAGTCGTGTTTACATTTCATATAATCAGACCACACTGTGTAGACGCTCATGCTACTGAGCTCGGTTCGCAAACAGAACGGGTATGTATTACACTGCAAATGTTGTTGAGTAGGCCTACTCATTCAGCATGAAAATAAATACTCTTTTCTAGATTAATTACATTTGACGTTTTAAATTGTCTATCATTGTCATTATTATGTAATATTCAATGTGATTCTAGTTTCGTGGGGTGTATTTGGTTCTTTCAATGTATTATTGTTTTTTTTTTATCATGTTATTATTGGTAATATTGATTTATTATTTTTGTTGGAGTATTGTTCATGCTGTATATATTTTTTTTTGTTTCAGATATATAATTTATCATATCATTTTCCAAACACCTTTATTATGAGGTGATGATTTTGTAAAACAAAATGAAAATAAAAATTATTATCAAAATGGCATGTGATTCAGTTGTATGTAATCTGAATAGCTGCTACTAAATGAATGAATATTATTATTATTATTATTATTATAGCTTTCCAGATGTTTACATTCAAATGAATATTATATATGTGTTAACATTAAGTAGACCCACAGACAAGTCGAAACTTATGTGACTTTGTGAGTCTACGATATCATTATAATTATAACTTATATGGAAATAATAAAATATATATATATATATATATATATATATATATATATATATATATATATATATATATATATATATATATATATATATTATTATTATTATTATTATTATTATATTATATTATTAGTATCATATAATTGGGGTGGTGACATCGCCCTTGTGGTGCCCCATTCAAACAATTTCATGTTTCATCCATAGCCTTAATTGGGAACAATGATTTTTTATCAAGTTTCGATGTTATTGAAAAAAAAAAAAAAAAAAAAATCACGACAACCATAATTTGAATCTTCACACCACCAAGAACACTGTATATAACTGTTATATGTCTCAAAGTGTGTATTAATATCTATTCTATTCTATTCTAATTCACTAGGAAAACGCCATATATGCGTTGTAAGACGAGCGGATAGTAATAGTATTGGTAAAAATGGTTAAAAACTGCTTCGAGTGGTACCAATTTAGTATATTTTATGTTTTTTCTTCAAAATGGCTGACCCGAACAAGCTGAAAATGTTTAGAAATGTGTATCAAAATGTAATTCAACTTCACGCGAAATTTCATTTTTGGGAAAATAAAATATTTCCTTTTTTTCCGCCATGTATTCTGATGGGTATTTTTGAATTTCTTAAATTCATGAAAAAAAACAGTTACTCCCCGATAATGGCACAAAACTATACAGATCTAAGTTAGATGAGGAACCATATTGAAAAAAAGTTTGAGGTTGATAGATGTAGCCGTTTGACCTGTGGAGAACCGACAAAAAAACATAAAAAAAAAAAAACATAAAAACGAACACCAATTTTTTTCAGTATGTCAAATTGAATCCTCACTAAAGCTCGTCTAATTATGTTCACCACAAACATGAAGTTAAAAACAGAATGCACATAACGTTAAAATATTATTGATTTGGCTCGGTTTTATCAGTTGAATTAGGTGAGATATTTGCCGATAAAACAGGGTACTATATATGTTTGGGAGGCGTGTGTGCAGACGTAGCGAAGTTAGCGCATATCTCCGATAGTCCGAGCTTTGTTCTACTCATTTCGACCACCATTAATTAATAACACCTCTGTATTAGCTGGATGGAAAACATAAACTACACTCACTCATGGACCAACTTCAGACAATCTATTTCATATTTTAACATGCTATGATTTGTGATGGTTTTTCTCAGTAGTTGAGGAAATATTGGAATGGCAATCATTAAAACCGCTTCCTTTTTACTGTGAAAATCAACTAATGACATAAACTTTCACCTCAAACTCCTATTATCATATTCATCATTAACCGAAATAGGCAACCAATAAATTATTGTATCCATGAAAAAAAGAAGAATTGTAAAATCCTCAGTTTTTACATAATTTTGCAGTATGATTCTGAAGTTTTAATGTTTTTATAAGATGTAGCATCGTTTCTAATCGTTAAGTTGTGCTGAAAAAAACTGATACCCTTAAAATATCACGGCTGTACAAATAGAACGGTGTTATTTGTGTTTGTTATATTGGTAGCCGACTTTCTTCTTTGGCGGATACTAGTATATTACTCATCATTGGAGTGAGTCGTTTAACCCAATTTAGATTCAAATGAATCAATAAAATGAACTCTGAATAACACAGGAAGTAACAAACCACTAAATATTACTACTGCAATAAAGTGAACTGGATACAAAGGAACAATTGAGATTTGTTCAAATATCAGTTGGTGACTTTATTTTTTGAACGGATTATCATTCCAGACAATGTTCAGACGAAATCTTTTTCAAATTAACTGTTTATTAGAACAATGTTTCAATGAAAACCAGATCGTATTTTTTTTTTTCTAAATACTTTTCTAACACAGTTAGGTAAGTTCATTTTCCAAGGGCACAACATATCAACTTGATTTTGCTAGTCCCAAGTCCTCTTCCTCCTACGTCTCCTCTGCCTGATTGTGCTCTTCCTCCTCCACTTCCATCTCAACTCTTTTCACCACCTCCCTCCATTTCTTTCTATTCTTCCACCATTTACCGCTCTCAACTTCAATCCATACCTCTTCTCTCTCTTCAGCAGCTCTTCTCACACCCATCTTCCATCTCTCTCTTGGTCTCTCCACTCTTCTTTTATCTCCACACATTTCTGACATCTCGTATTCTGCTCTGGGTATTCTATTCCTCTCCATTCTTTTCATGTGTCCGAACCAACTCAGTCTCTCCCTACCTAGCTTAAACAATAAGCGTAATAATCGTAAAAGATTTTAAGAATATTCGTACGAAGTTTCCTAAACTAGGAAAACGCCATATATGCGTTGTTAGACGAGCGAATAGTAATAGTATGGGTAAAAATGGGTAAAAACTGCTTCGAGTGGTACTAATTTAGCACATTTTATGTTTTTTTCTCAAAATGGCTGATCCGATCAAGCTGAAAATTTCCAGAAATGTGTATCAAAATGTAATTCAACCCCACGAAAAATTTCATTTTTTTGGAAAATGAAAATATTCTCTTTTTTCTGCTGTGTTGTTCTAATGGGTATTTTTGAAATCTCTAAAATTCATAAAAAAAAGTTACTGCTCGATAATGCCACAAAACTATACAGATCTAAGTTAGATGAGGAACCATATTGAAAAAAGTTTGAAGTTGATAGATGTAGCCATTTGACCTGAGGAGAACCGACAAAAAAACATAAAAAAAAAAAAAAAAAAAAAAAACGAACACCAATTTTTCTCAGTATGTCAAATTGAATCCTCGCTAAAGCTCGTCTAATAACCATGTTATACGATATTTGCTGTTTTTTTTTTTCATATATATATATATATATATATATATATATATATATATATATATATATATGCATTTCCGCTTTCATTCTATTTCAATTCAAGTTATTTGACATTTGTGTTCAATCAATTCAATACCAAAGGAGACGTTATCAGATATACATGAATGACATTTGTTTCATTTTTCAGTATCAACAAAGAATATAAGTAACAATGCTGTTCGGTTCCTTTTTCAGATATACAAAATTGATTCGCAATGAAAATATGTTTATCTTTGAACTGAACCTTTGTCATAACAGAGGGTGAGGTCTAGACTTCACTTCTGTATCCTTTGGCTGTTTCTGTACTCAACTTTTTAAAAATAGAACCTGAAATAAATTAGTGGAAATAATATAGGATTTTCGTTATATAAATGAATAACGCAGTTGGGGATTAAGGGACACACACACGGTACTTATAAAAATGGAGAAATTCACCTTCACTAATATTTTCTATATTTAAAAATCAGTGTAATTGAATGAAAAGTTCACGTCTCCAAGATAATCTTATGCTCTTTCATTAATATGACATTCTATTTCAGTGAGATTAATCAGTTCCAAGATAATACGTCAATGAATAAAAAGAATGTAATGAAATTCATTGACATATATCTCAAAACTGATTGAATTCACAAAAATACCAACTCATATTAATTAAAGAGTATGAAATTATCTTGGAGATGTGAACTTTCCATTCAATTACACTGGTTTTTGTAAATATAAGCACCGTGCCCCACTTAAGGGGTACTGTGTGAGTATAGGCCATTGGTACCGGTCTGAACACTACACGCATTGAGGAGAAGGAAATTCGATTCCCGACGATTTCCACCTCATAAAGTGAATACTGGGATGATTCCCCGCTATCGGGAAACACGATTACTCCCCACCAGCACAAAAAAGTCTACATCGAAAATATTGAATCATCAATCTAGGAAATGCGGAAATAATAAAATTGATATAATAATTGATAACTGTCATTATTGCACAATCTTGTTGATAAATCTTGTATCAATCCATGATGTCTAGTGTTTTTATTATTTTGTATAAGCATACAATTAAAATTTCAAATAAGTCGGAGAAATTTAACAAACATACAAAATATTTTAAAACAAGATCCTGCGCCCACTTTTGAACATGAATTAACATATTTCAGAATTTGTAGTTGTTTCTGATATGAATCCACAAAAGAATAAGTTAGCCTAACGAACATAAAAAACACTTGAAAAACGATTATTCATATCTTGCTGTGGTATTTTTAGGGTGTCATAATTTGTTAGGACGAGGTTTACGATGAGAAATTCAACTACATCTTTGAAAAGCATTCAGTCCTCGTAGCTGACGCGAAATTTTCTAATTAGCGATCAGTATAGTTTAGTTGATGGACGACCTTTTTTTCACGGACACGTCTGTATATTGTATCAACATTGGAATCTCGAAAAGTAATTGTAGGAATATTTTATAATTATTGGAAGGTTGACTAATGAATCGAATGTATCTACAATAAATTATTGTTATTGCATACAGCTAGGTATACGAATGAGTGGGCGATACATGAATGGGGATATTTGAAAATAAACTTGATACGGGACTCGAACCCTTGCCCGACTAAACTTCAATTTCTGAAATAGTGCTGACTAATCCACGACTGATCCAATTTTTAATCAGCTATATAGGCCTAGTAACTAATTATAAAAGCCTGAATTGATTCAGTTTTATTTATATACTATTGATTATTAATATTGATAGCTGGGACGGGTAGATTAGTTTAGTTCGTAAGTATTTGTTGTTAAGGCTTGAACGACAGAGGAAAACCACGAAAAACCCCTATCAGAATGGACGACCATGACGGGAATCGAATCCCGGTCTCTTGAATGACGATTCAGAAAACTGAAATATAAATAAAAATAAATAAATAAACGTATTTCAAGTGACCCTGTTGGCGTCGGTGAATGATATACGAGATGATGAGATGAAGGGTGATTTATTAGGTGATCATAGATAGTGGGAAGGAGTCGGTCGTGGCTTGTTGTTAAGGAACCATCCCAGTATTGACCTGACGACTGAGGAAAATCACGAAATCCGTGTCAGGATGGACGACCCCGAATCGAACCCCGGTCTACTGAATGACGGTTCAGAAAACTAATATATATATATTTTTTAAAAACATCGAAACTTGATACAAAATCATTGTTCCCCAATTAAGACTAAGGATGAAAGTGGGATCGTTTGGACGGGGCACCATTTATAAATAAATAAAATAAATAAACGTATTTTAAGTGATCCACTGTCATCGGTGAATGTTACATTAGATGATGGGATGATGAGATGATGAGATGAAAGATTAATTTAAAAGGTGTCCATGGATATTGGTAAAGAGTCGGTCGTGGCCTGTTGTGAAGGAACCATCCCAATATTGACCTACACGATAGGTCTAGAGGAAAACCACAAAAAAAACTTTTCAGAATTGACCATGGCAGTAATATCGAACCCCTCTCTCCTGAATAACAGTTCAGAAAACTAAAATATAAATAAAAATAAATAAATAAACGTATTCCAAGTGAAATGTTGGTACGACTGTTTGGTGTGAGATGTTATGCGATTGGTTAATAGTATGACGCGCACCTCATAATCGATATGAACTATTATAATATGATGTGCTCGGCATTCCTGGTCGGAATTCCTGGATCGGATACCGTGAATAACGTGGAATAGCCAACAACCCTTAAAACCTGTGTACACCAACCAGCCAGCAAGAAGGCAAGCAGCCAGTATCCGTATACAGGAGTTATTAAGTTGCAGCACACATATTCTAGTGGTTGGTAATAGCTAGATAGTGATAGTAGATTGTAGATTAGTGGTATCGATGCTCGTTGGAGATGTGAGAATGGTACAGTTTTGTTTGTTATTTATTTTTTGGAATTCACGAATTTTTTATTAATTGAGAGTTCTTTGATTAGCTTATTGAAGATCACCTCCATTATCTACAGTTCTTGATTCGGCTTGCTTCTATACTTTATTCTTGTTCTTTTCTTTTTCATCTTCTTCTTCTTCCTTCTGCTTCCTTCCTGTATTGATCGATTTCCCTTCTCCTTTTTTTATTCTTGTATCTGCTTCTTTCTTCATTTCCAGGAATTTTTTCAGGAATTATTTGATGTTGAATACTTGAAGTTTTGAACTACTTGAACTTAAATTTAACCTAAATATATTTTAACTTCTTACCATATTTTCTTAATAAATCAGCATCAGATCATTCTCAGAATTGTATATTGATTGTATAGTCTTATCAAGGAACTTTATATATACTTTGAAGATATTTTTAATGATGAATTGCTGTTAATATACCGTAAAACAAAATTACAAAAATCCTCAAATAACAACTTGATGATTATGATGATTATTGTTTGCTTAACGACCCCACCAACAGCTAGGTTATACGGGGGTACGAATGAGCAGGTTACAATGAAACTATGAAGTGATATAAGTGAAAGTACGATCACAAAAACCCATGCCTTATGCAGGACTCAAACCCACCCCCAACAGTGACTTCATTTTCTAAAGCAGTGCCTCAGCTGACTGAGCCACTGTGAGCGGCTGAACAACTTGAAAAACAAGAAAATTTCACACTCCATCTTTTGCTCACTTCCTATAAGAAAATCCCATCACAATCTATCTCGCCGAACTAGAGAATTTATTTCCAAAGAATTTGTAACCATCGCCTAACTCATACCTCGTAAACCTGTATTTTTACCCGATATAAATCTCCAACTTTTCAGACAGCATTCCCTGAATTACTGCCTTTATTGATTTCATCTCTAGAAAAAAAAACGGTTGTGGATCATTTCCGCCATTAGTTTTACATTTGTTTGATATTTCGAGTTGAGCACACACGATTAGTTGCCAACAGATGGCTCCACAGTCGCAGGCATTAAGCGTCATTACCCAACTGCACTAATGGATGACCAATGTAGACGCGGTCAATGGATAATATAACAGGAAATAATATCGACGGATTTAAACTTTTTGACTTCTGTTACTGTTGACATTAGTTAACTAATTCTTTACGACTAAAGTTTCAGGAATTTATCTCGAACTTGATTCTGGATTAGACCAAGAAACTGTTATAAACCTTGAGATTCGACGATCTATTTGATGACCAATACAGCTTAGAAAGACTATATATAATAATAGGCCTATACATATATATTTAGGCTTACTGTCAATGAAACTTATGATATATTATTTATAGTTATTATATGTATTATATTTATGAAGAATTGTTTTCTAATCCTGAAACTACTACCATATTTAAGATTTGATTTGTTCGTTAAATGCGTTATCATATTTTAATTATTCTTTGGGGTGGTACGATCGCCCTTGTGGTACCCCATTCAAACGATCTAATCTTCCATCGATAGCCTTAATTGGGGAACAATGATTTTGTATCAAGTTTCGATGTTATTAAAAAATATTTATATTTATGTTTATTATTATGATTTAGTTTGTGCTTAATTTATATTGTATTGAAAATAATACCAATTGATGGATAAATGGATAAATAACATACATATATATATGTAATAGAGTATAGCCATACAGTGTTAGTTTATCCTTTCCAGAACCATGGCGGCCTCTTCCTTCATATCCATTCCTATTCATGTATATAGTCTATTTAGTGGAGAATATATTCACAATCATCACAATATAAGTACATAAAATGGAAATATATTTTCACTAACATGGTGCCTAGTTCACTGGTATAATAGGCAAAAACATGGCCACGACTTCCTACATGTCTACTCGCAAATACATTCTATCCAGTTCTGAGAGGGCCAAAAATTAGCTAGTAAAAAATCAAAATACAAAAAATATCCAAATTTAAATATCATTTCACACACAGATATAAATTGATAATACTACACACAAACCTGTTGTGATGTTATTTTTAGTTTTCACTAAAGTATCGATGCTATTCAATTTGTAATCTTGTTTGAGCAACATATACCGTAATGGATACCCCTCCCCCTCTCCCTCCCCCTCCCCCTCCCCCTCACAAAGTTAGCTGTCAAGGATCCATGCATTTCATTAATATAAAGAGGGTATACATTGTTAGATAATAACAAGATGGTGTTACGGGAGAGAGGAAGGTGTTAGCCGTAGTTTGAGGCTAATTAAGAGAGCACGTGTGGCGAGACGAGAAACATGGCACCTCCACCTCTTGGAACTTCGTTCATCTCATAACACAACGACACTTATGGAGTTTTCCTAGTAGACTTGTAACTGGTAAAGTTCGACGTTGTCTACCAACGAAACATACGCAAATATGAAAGTGTTATTATTATAGTTGTGGTGTTTTGGGGAATTATGATTTTTCATGATGAGGTTCACGATAAGAAACGTGAATTCATCTTTAATAAACGTTAAATCAGGATATCACAATACTGAAACTAGATTTTCACGAAGGAAGACTTTATTTACTTCCATAATGTTAGAGAAAACTAGAAATCAAAATTCAATTTCCGAAATTAAAATTAATTTCACTTTTTCTGTCCATCAGAGACATGAGTCTTGACGTATTCATTACCGATTCTGTATAAAAACATGAACAGAATCGAGTAATGTCTACGTCACGACTCGGAAAAAGGACTTTTCCTGGAGGACAAATGAATTCATTAGAATTTCTGAAATTGAGATTATGATTTCTAGTTTTCTCTAAAATAAGTGAAATAAATATTGTGATTATTCTTTAAAATCTAGTTTTAAATTTCAAGGGTCCTTTAAAGTTGATGTGAGATTATGTAATTATCAAAGTTTGAAAAACTATCTGTAGGTATACGACATTATCACATCGTGGAAACTATTAATTTTTTGTTTCTACGAGAATTGAAGGACTGGGAGGTAGTCCATCATAACAAAATACCCAAATATGTTCCTTGCATTTGAATAACTGAGGTATTTTGAGAGTTTTTCACGACGAGATATTCTACGATTAGAAACACAACTATATCTTTCGAAAGCGTTTCTTTTTAGAGACACGGCGAGTTTCTCTACAATTAGACATTTTTACATTCATTTATTTGTTTCATACTTTATCTCATAATCTCACGTGAATATAAACATATAAATACAGATGGTGAATGTTCTCAATCTTCATTTTCACTCTTTAGCGTACTCATTTTTGTTCCGTGAATTATCTTGAGCTAACCATTCTTTGGTTACAAAGATGTTTGAAGACTGAGTTGTTCAAGATATAACTATCAGAACGAAAAAGAGATAAGAAAGAGAGAGAGATAGAGAGAGAGAGGGGTGCGTGACTCTTTGTACACATTTTTTTTAATGTGATTTTTTCATTGTTTTGCTAAAGACCCTATTACATCTCATCTTTGAAGACCTTTAATCTCTAAGACCACATTCCATGAATCATTGAGAGAGTAATACCAACAAAGAAATTCGAATTCATTCTTGTTTAAAATTTGAGTCAAAGTAAATTTTAGTCAATTCATTTGTATTTTATACATAATTTTAGTCAATGTATTCAGAAAAATCGGATTGTATTTTATGAGATTCTGTAATTTGTTTTCATCGTAGGACATGCTTCAATAAAACCTCCATGCTGAAAAACACTCGCTAGAGGCCCTACCGATATGTCGTCAATGTGTATCTCACTTTACTCTTCCTTTATTACCACAAAACATTCGAACCTCTTCGAGCTGATCCCACTATAGGTAATCCATTATCCCACTGGCCGTACTGTATCTGTTGGAGGCTGTGGTACAGTAACGCTTCTCATCTGTTGACGGCAAGCTTGGGAACTAGACCAGATGTTCCGGCAAACACGTGAAGAATGGACCCAGATTTAATTTTCTTCCTCTTCTTCCGAATATAATAAAGATGAAACAAGGCAAAACGTTCGACTGTGGAAAACATTATCTCACGATTAATCTCACAGAGTCTACCAACGAACCGCATTGAGATGTAGTCAACCAATCTTACTTCAATGTATGAAGGGCTAGTCTAACTTACGGTTAAAGGGGTAAATACCCGGAGTCGTCTGAGATTCCGGTTTAAGGGACCAACACAGCCTAATAATCCGGAGAAGTTTTCCAATATTTCTTCTCAGTACCTCCTTCTACTACCCCTCACCTCCTCTCTTCTCTTCATCCCCTCCCACTTCATCCCGCGTGAATGTAGGAACCTAGTGCATGTATGCCCCTATGATATCGTTATGATCCTTGCCCGTTGTCATGACAACTTCCCCCGACTCCTTGCCCCTCTCGCGCGGGCATCCGCGAGGGGGGGTGGGTGGTATATAAAGAGGTCGCGACGGAGGGGAGAAGTTCACTCGCATGAGATCGTCGGAGGGGTAGGAGCATTCAACGGAGGAACCGGAAGGCGATGGACTGCGACATCACTATTGCTACAGTTTGGGTGAGTACATGAATATATATATGTTCTAGTCATTGACGTGAACCGAAGACTGAAAAGGAGTTGTTATTTTTGAATCGGGTGGTTCGTCGATGTATTTTAATATGGATGTAGTGCGGTATGGATATGTGAAGATTGTTTGGTATGCAGAGCGAAAGAGGAAGAGAAAGAGAGAGAGATGAAGTGAGTGTGTGAAAAGAAAAGGAAAATTCAGAACGCGAACACAAGAAAAAAAAGTAAATCTAATTTTGAAAATTGTTTTCGGTGTATTATGTAGAATCGTCGTGATCTACATAATCAGTTTAGGGTGGCGCGCGTATCCAAGATCCCACCAACCACTACGCGAAGATGAAATAGAACACCACGACAGAAAGCGAATAATCTTTACTACATTATAGCTAATATTATACCAGAGAAAGTGATCTCTCTCTATCTCTCTCGCTCTCTCTCTCTCTCTCTCTCTCTCTGCTCGCATTGTTGTAAACTCGGGATGCGACACGGGGCTCGATTACAGGAGCGAAAAGTGTCATGAGATGTTATTTTGTTTTATTAAGTGTCTTCAAAATGGGATCGTACAGATTAATGCCAAGTCCACTTACCACTTAAAATCAATTAGAATAGAACTTCGAATGGCGGTATGTTAAGTAGACAAGATTGAAATGTTCACTACACTGATATCCAGATTTGTTTTTATATTAATATTTATCGCTTTACAGTATGATCCTATTGTTTTAACTGCTTAATAGGCACAAGTTTCGGTCACTCGTGACCAGTGACCAAATTGTTTGTGGTAGAACCTCCCCCCCCCCCTTCCATCGTTTCGTTTCGCCATACCCTTTTCAAACACACAAATTCTGTAATTCGATTCCAATTCGTTTTGTGAAGAACTTATACGTAGTTTACATTTCCATAACAATAGATTTTTCGTCGACTAATTCTATTTTATAGCGACAAAAATGTATATTAAATAATTATATATACATTTATACGCGTTGATAAATATTATGTACTTCCAAGAGTTGAGCTTGGGCTTATAATAATTGTATGGGAAATCTTCATTGAATAGTCGAGATTGTTTATATGTTTAACGGCGTAACGAACAATGAAGAAAGTTTTTACGAATATACCTCGATGGTTGATCGATGAAATAAAATGATCGTGGATTTAATAATGACGTCAGAAAGTCACTTTCTGTGATTAACAGAGATTCACTTCACTTTTTAGGGAACGGATTTAAAAGTTAGTTAATAATGGTTGTAGAATATGAGAACATGAGATTGAATGTTGAAGAAAGTAGACACTTAAGAATATTGAAGATAAAAGACTTCTAGGATTGAACTCAAGTCTTCTGCTAAGACACTCGTCTGAAGGACTCTGGTTGTTATACTCCCATTCAGCCATGATGTCTTTCATACTACAAATCGTATACGAACAAAATTTCATTCTCCTTGACAATGCATACGATATTTTATGTGAATAACACAATTGACTTAACACAGCTGACTTATCCAATATTACTTGTAATTCAACTGGGACCAATAAATAAATAAATGAAATAAATAAATAAAAATTATTTTGAAAGTCTGTATCAATGAAGTCGTAGGGAGAGCAATGACAGTCTTTTACAAATATAATGACTCCTTTTTAGTAATGCTCGTAGTAAGTAATCCTCTTCATTGTAGTAATGCACGACGGCAAACACAATATTCCTCATTCAAGGTGTTGGAATTTTGATTATTTTATTACGATATATCTGTTTGTATATCTTTCTATTTTACTAGGAAAACGCCATATGCGTTGTTAGACGAGCGGATAGTAATAGTATGGGTAGTAATGGTTAAGAACTGCTTCGAGTGGTACCAATTTAGCACATTTTATTTTTTTTCTTCAAAATGGCTGACCCGATCGAGCTGAAATTTTTTAGAAATGTGTATCAAAATGTAATTCAACTTCACGCAAAATTTCATTCTTTTGGGAAAATGAAAATATTTTCTTTTTTTTCCGCCATGTTATTCTAATGGGTATTTTTGAAATTTCTAAAATTCATAAAATAAAAAGTTACCCCCCGATAATGCCACAAAACTATACAGATCTAAGTTAGATGAGGAACCATATTGAAAAAAAAGTTTGAAGTTGATAGCTGTAGCCGTTTGACCTGTGGAGAACCGACAAAAAAACATAAAAACAAACAACAACAAAAAGAACATAAAAACGAACACCAATTTTTTCCAGTATGTCAAATTGAATCCTCGCTAAAGCTCGTCTAATAACATAAAACTAATTCACAAAATCATTGGAAGCGAAGATCACGAATAACATCTTTCATCGCATTTATTCGTTGAAAAATACTTGATATCAGTTCGATTTCAGGCATCAATTAACATTGCTCTCAGTTTTAAAATCGTAGCCTCGGACGATTTATGGAGAAGTAGACCCATTCGTTTGAAACTTAGCTGTTATATGTAATCCATTCAATCATTGAAAACCCTTGGAAAGTTCAAAACCACACTCATAAAACTCTCAGTGTTCTATGTTCTAGTGATATAAGATTTCTAATTCTAGTATTTATTCGATGAATACCCACGATTAAAATATTGAATAATTCACATTTTCATCTGCACATAATTTATATCGAAAGTATATATATATATATAAATTAGTACATGGCTTTCTGTTGAAACGGACATCACGTGATGTTGATGGGATGGATATTATTATCACCGAAAAATACCGCCTCGTCGGAGTATTACCATTGACACATTACTATCATTGGAAGATACCCCCCTAGTTAGCTCAGATGGTAAGAGCAGACCGTATAACCTAGCTGTTGGTGGGGTCGATAAGCAACGGTAAGAGCAGATATGTATCAAACATAAGTCTGGGGTTCGTTTCCCTGACAAGGCGATATTTTTCAGTGATAATAATACCCATCCTATCATATATATATATATATATATATATATATATATATATATATATATATATATATATATATATATATATATATATATATATATATATATATATATATATATGTATGTATGTATATGTATTTTAAATCACCAATGCAATTCATATCATTTTTCTTATATGTATATATATATATATATATTGCTTGCAAATATAAATTGACTTGCGGGGAAAGAGCGGAAGATTTCCATCACAAGTCACGTGATTTCATAGCTACGTCATCTCATTTCCGGTTTATAAAGCATACAAAAACGTCGAGACGATTACACTGACATTTCAATAGCTACACTCATGTTCTCGTACTTAACACAAAATTCTGATGAAGCATTGAAATTCAGTTTTACTTTCATGACGTAAGAGTTGGTCGATGACGTAATCACATTAATAAATCAGGGAAAAGTTGGTATCAATTTTGGGATAAAAAGTTTGTTTAATTTGTAGAATTTGAGGATATCAAAGAACCGACTGTATTTGAACAAGTATTTCTGAAGAGAATCTTTGATGGGTAAATATTATATCTGCACAATATTGGGGATTTACAAAGTCTTATGAACATGGGTCTTATTTTGATTTGATTATGGAAGGTTAGAAACAAGAGTTGATGATGAAGAATGAGAGTCGTGTTGCGAACTGTGGGTAACCATGGAAATGATGAACCCAGGCGAGAAACGAAATTTGAATTTCCAAATTATTATTCACTGTTCTAGATATATTCTCATTATTATTTGAGTTCGATTCCGCATTCAACTATACTCAGTTTAAGATAATAATTACCAATTAGTAATAATACATACTGTTTGTATAAGTTCATTTCTTCATCTATTCATACTGAAATCTAGGTATACATAAATTAAATTGTGTAGTGAATTCATTATTAGAATAAATTTAAAATCAATAAAAAACGAACGTAAAATAATAATGACAATCTCAATTTAAAAAATAAAAACACGTTCCAGTTTCAGAGTAAAACCAGTATATCTAAACATTTCATTTACATCTCAGCTTTTTTTCTATATCTTCAAGCTATTTTACACAAAGTAAATCCAACAGCACAATGAAAGATTTTCTCTTTGAAATGTAAATTGAAGATGCATTTTGGTTGGTTGCTCCACACGTCGGTCTTTGAATGCGTTATACCAGCTGCTTCTCTCGTAGGACAACCCCCCCCCCCCTCTTGCCTCACCCCACCCAACCCTCCCCTAGACACCGTGTCCCCCCTCACCCTACACGTGGTTACACCGATCTCTACCTGAGATAGCTTAATGAATACCTAAATGGAACTACAGACACGTTTCAGGAAACATTACATGTTTATAGATTAATTGAATGTTGGTATATTTGAGTGAATTCCGAAGAAATTGTGTTGAATTCGAAAAAAAAAAATGTTTCAAAACTTTGGTAAAATTTTACGTAATAAAGTGAAACAATAATTCTAGAGACTATGTATGACTGATTTCAATTAAAATAAAATGATTACTCACATTCTTCAAGAATATAAGGTATTAAACTTAAATTTAATTATATAATTATTTGAATTGAATTCGAAAAAAAAATGCTTCAAAACTTTGGTAAAATTTTACGTAATAAAGTGAAACAATAATTCTAGAGATTATGTATAACTGATTTCAATTAAAATAAAATGATTACTTACATTCTTCAAGAATATAAGGTATTAAACTTAAATATAATTATATAATTATTTGAATTAAAAACAATACATTTGGATAAAAAATATGATTCAGTCACTTTTGACAAAATTCCTACTCTAATACCATTTTATATTAGTTTCAATGACTGACAGATCTATTGGCGTCTTATATCATTTTTTTCTCCGATTATATTCTCTAATGTTATGTATGTATCTAGTTGAATCATTACAACATTTTTCATTTATTCACTCTATTCTTTGCATCCACAATGTTTGAATATGGAACTAGAACAATCAACAAGAAACTTTAAAATATGGGGTTCTATCTTTATTCAGCTCTATATTTGTGTAGGACTACTATATATTTGAGTATTTTATGATTCTAGAAATTCTTGAATAGTATAGAGAATGTAGTATAATAGAAAATTATTTGATTTAAGTATAGATATGCTTGTTGATTCTTTTATATGTCTAGGAAGATTATTATATATTTCGATACAAGCATTCACTTGTGTCTGCCAACAAGCGTTTAGCTGGCTTTCTTTCATTCCCAGCGTAAATACGCAATTCCGTATTTTATTCTTGTGACTACTGACTTGTGGTAGGGATTATGAATGAAATGATTATATATATAAACTTATACACATGAATATAAGTATTTGATATCAAAATGATGATGGTTGTAAGTCGGAACTCTGAAGCGGTAATGGTAGTCATTGAAGAAAACGATCGATCGTACCCTTCAACAAACATATTATAAAGTCAACAGTGAAATAATATGTTTCAATGTATTTCATTCATAAATCATTTTACAATCACTATCAATAGGACATTTTATTATTAGAATGATTTTTCAATTTTTGTGTGGAATTAATCGAATTCGATAATGTATAAATAACGTTGAAGTATCAATAAATGCTTACTATTTTTTTCATCTTGAATTAGTAAATGGAGATTGTGAAATTTAATGATTATAGGTTCATTATATTGAATATTTTTTCGATTGTTATCACGTAGAACTATTTATTCATCTGAATTTAATTTATAATAAAAAATATTGCAGTATTCAATTCGTCAATACCTCGAATTTCAACTACTCCTATTCAACACAATTGCAAGTCACGTCTCCAACTAACTTATTTTAAAAAAAAATATGTTATTTTATTCAAGTCTCGTAAATATCCATATCATCACCAAAACATTTTCTCCTCCCCCCGTTTCCCTCATTTAATTACCACCCCACCCGTATTGTCAAATTGATTGATTTAGATTCAAGGTGATAAACGTCCGCTCGATCCGATGTTCCACAGTTGGCGACATGTCGTCTCGACTTGTAAACCACGTGTTATTCTTGCGGAGCAGTTGGTACAGTTGGTCACGTGACAGATGTGCTCACATTGTGTGTGTGTGTGTGTGTGTGATCCCTCGCTCGTTGTTTTCATTATGGAGACGAAGAGGCTGATCAGACTAATACAGATAGGGTACACTCGGGTACAGAACTAGTGGATAGAGAAATATTTGAATGGATGTGAGACGATTTTATATTTTTAGTGTTAAATTTTGAAAGGTTTGAGATGATAATATTTTAATGCTGGAGAAACACATTTTCTCATTGATATCTTCATAATTATATGTATCAAACCTATCAATCATGTTATAAGAAACTATCAAAACTACTTGGTATTTCAATGTATTTTATTTTATTTCTTTGACAAGTACCACGTACACGTCCAATATTCAGGGTTTTATATAGTTTCTCGTGGTACACTACTTCGTTATTTGATACTTAATTCATGTTGCATTGGTACATTGGTACACATTGGTACATACACACTAATTCTGTACACTCATGATTCTGAAGAGCTTGATTATTTTGAAATTATAACTTATTATTTGCAGAATAAATATACTTGAGAATATTTCACGATATAAGTTGAATAATTTTAAAATTTATGCCTTATTTACTAATTTAAAGATAATATATCTGTGTATGTTGTAGCCGAATTTCGATATCTTATACTATTCGTGGGTTTTCAAAAAAAAAATGGTATGTCACAAAATCTACTCTAATCATGGTTCACACTAATAAAAATATCTTCATATATCAACTTGATTTCTATTGAAATATAAGTTACATATATTATATTGGCTTTTCATATAAAACTATCGAAATAAACTCTTGATAAATAGTTACTTCAAATCACTGGTGAAAACGGCAAGATCTGGCAACAAATGGCAAGAAAATAACGAGTCACCGTCAAGGCTCATGTAAAATATGAAAATACAAATAATTTAATTATTACATCATTACTGAAACAATTAAATTCCTTTAATCCTTCGAAAGTAATATTCAGTCATTACCATTAAACGGTGAACCACTTACCCGCTGTATTGAACCAATATCAATTTTATAGATTAATCCACATATTGTCATCAACAAACAGCATTTGCCAAGAGGTTTCATTTTATTATTTCAATTTCATTTTGGAATAATTTTGAAACGAAAAGTGTACTTTCACTGGAAGCCTACATTTAATGGTTTCAATAGCTTGAGATAACATATCATAAATAAATAAAAAAAATAATTGTGAAGTTGACAGGCAAATATCATCGATCAATCTCAATAGGTTTGAAATTATTTCTATGAATAGGTCATAATATATTAATAGGGTATCAATCATTCACACGCGGTTATAAAGGTCAACACAAGACTTAAATTGGTGAAGCTTTTTCATGTTTATACCCATTTATTTTCCGTGTTTTATAATGTCAGCACAATCATAAACAGAGTTCAGAATAAAATTCAGAAAATAGAATGGTGATGTTTTGACAATTTATCACATATATAAAGGGATGTGCAGTGATTGATAGAATGTGTGTTGACTCGTGTGTTATTTGACAAAATTAATATAATCAGACGAGGAATGTGATAATATATATTGCATTGTTATAGAGCTTTATTTGAAATATTCGAACTATCTTGCAATATTGGAACTAACCTTGCAATGCCTTGAAATGTTTTTGTTTCAATTCAAGCATATATAGGTCTATATTTCAATTATTCATTCCAATACTTATCCCTAGAATTTTTCATCTCTTAGAATTTTAATCATTTTTTCGATCCAATACGAAGATCTTCATACATTTATTTCACTGATCATTTTATATATAATTATTTATATATTTCAAATTCAAGTTCCAGAAAATTTGAGCAAATATAGCTATTCTCCAAAACTATCTTCAGAATGGCGAAAATGACAGTTGGTACATAATTGGTGTAGGTAGGCCTATACTAATACTACATTACACACTTATAGGCCTATACACTGTGAATATTGTATTTACTAACCTACTAATTATTACCTACGATCTAATATTTTAATATATTCCACGATAACCAGCAGACAAATTCGTTAAATTCTTTCAATTCTCTATATATTATTTCTAAATTATTTTTCTATCTATTGTACATTTTTATCGAGTGTGACGTTAGATCCCTATGGTCACTCATGTCTACATGATCAGCTTACCACTAAACGGATTCCTACCTCGAAGGTACGCCTACGTACTTCCTAACTGCCTCCTAACACAAAATACCTGTATATTCTACAGGACTCCAGCTCCCAGACACTGCTCATCTTATCAGATCTGCACATATCTTGCGCTACATTTGAACATATTTTCTCTCTGGGGGAATATTTAAAGTTTCTGGTCGTGTGTGTGTGCGTGGGAGAAGGAAGGGGGTGCGTGTGCGTGTGCGTGTGATCTCGGATGGCATTTATATTGAATAGGAGTAAATATATGTGCGATTTAGCGCGATTTGATATTGCATCGTGGCAGGCAGTCAGCGAATGAGTTTATGCGTGTGTGAGAGAGAAAGAGCAAGAAAGAGAGAGAGTTTACGAGAGTTTACTATATATATATATATATATATATATATATATATATATACATATATATATATATACATATATATATACATATATATTATATAATATATATTATTATATATATATATATATATATATATATATATATGATATAAGGAAGGTATTGTATGGATTGGGTTGTATATAAGGTGAATAGTGGTCCAGTAGTCGGCAGTGAAGCTGTGTGAAGGGAGTGAGAGTTGAGAGATCAATAACGAGTGGCTGGTCGCACTCTGTATCTCTCAGTCGTCCCCCCCCCCCCCCCCCCGCTAACATCAGCCATGCCTTCACGCTACAGCTACAGACAATGTGACGAGGGGACGAGATATTTATTGGAAGACGATGATTAAATTAACATGAGATACATCAGAAATATATTATAATATTAATATAATATAGGCCTAAATATATGATTATCATTTTTATATATATATATATTCGAATATATATATATATATATATATATATATATATATATATATATATATAAATATATTTATAGCTATATATTTTATATATATTTATTAAAATATATATATATATATATATATATATATATATATAGAGAGAGAGAGAGAGAGAGAGAAGGAGAGAGAGAGAGAGATAGATAGATATAGATATTGATATATATGATTTCACTCAAACTCTCACGATTCATATTTGATTGGAATAAGTGAAACTGGGAAGATGTTTTTTCTATCAACTGATATATTTCAATTAAATAATTTTGTAACATAAGTTTGGACCCTGAAGAAGACGAGACCATTCTCGTAGAAACGTTGGTCGAGTAATATATATATATATATATATATATATATATATATATATATATATATATATATATATATATATATATATATATATATATATGTGTGTGTATATATATTACCAAATTATCAAATTTTACCACATAACACGGAATCAACACGGAAGTTGAAAACACCCCCAGTTGATTCTCGATGAAACTTTTCTCTGTTCACCGTCCAAACATATTATTATAAACGTGCAAATATATGAACATGAACACCATGTTCATGGCTTCACCATGAACATCAAGTGTATAGACTTCTTCATCTCATTCAATACAACTAAAGTATGAAAATACACAATAAATAATTCAACACAAATTACACTGCTGTTGGTGGGGTCTTTAAGCAAATTATGATTATTCGATTGATACTGTGATGTTTTATCGATTATATACCAATTATTGAATTTCCGTTTATAAATCTATGCTCAAAACACTGTGAACATCATAATTATTGACCGATGTCATGGTTTTCAAAATCACTATAATTCAACGTTGCATTGAATAAGGTAGACACATTTAGTAGGTCTTTCTCAAAAAACGTGTCAAAAATGGAACAATTGATCAAGTTCTATGCCCCTTATATTGACCAAATAATGAACTGCACCTTCTATTTATCATCAGTGATTTGACATTTGCAGTTATTATATTTTCAATAAGTTCAACATAAGTATTTATAAGGGTTGAAAAGGATAGTTTTCACGATGTCACTATCAAGTTTGACTATCATTTTTCTACCTTCGTTTAATTTCGGTTTTTGAAATTCTGACTATACTTTTCCTAAGTCATTGAAAACCATTGAATTTCGGAATCAAAAGCTCCCCACCAAGGGAACGAAGACAATTTCTAATATTGTTTTTGGTTCACACTAAAACAAATGAATAAACAATATCAAACAAATATATTTCTCAACATTTCCATTCTCAGTTAATCATCCATCAACATAACACATTATATTTTCTGCCTTATTATATTTTATCCTGAAAAAATAATCTGTGTATGATAATCATTTATCATCATATATCACGAGTCATATCACAGTTGACGTGTTCAGACCGACAACTATTGAAAGATTACATAACGACAAAGATTGTTTTTTTCTATCGGTCGCTCAGTGAATGTCGGCCACTTGTTGGATCCGTTAGGTTTCCAGTCGTGGTGTGCGTTACGCCGTTATTGCTCGCACAAGCCCTGACAGACCAACGTCTGCTGCTAGGGCAATATGTGACAATCACATGTTTGTGGGAGGGTTAGTATTATTCTATTAGCATCGGTTGTACTCTCGTCCGAACGGAAATTGTACGATATTAATAACAGAAAAGTTGTTGGAAAAAAATGAAAAGTTATCGTTTTTTAATAATGAGAAATAGCCAATCGAAAAGATTGTTCTAAGTTAAGTTTGTTTTGAATTTTTACTATTTATACGATTACGTGGCTGGCGGGTTTTGAGAGGTGGGACAACACCCTCTGACCCAATTATTTGGAAACAGAGTCTGATTATTATTATTATTATATACGATTCTAATTTTACATCGAGAAATTTTCCGTTCAATTTTCAGAAGTACACAAAAAAATAATAGAATTCGATTCCATCGAGGATTTCATATCAAAAAGTAGAGATCAACTATATAAGGAGAGAAAGGGTACTCATTATGGTGAATAGTTTGAAAAATTTTATGTTTTTTCATTTCATTTATTTTCATTAAAGCTTTGGACCATTGGTCCGATGGCAGTTTATTCTGAATACTATTCTTATTTTAACAATGTCGAATTTTCAGTTCAAGTATACAGTTTATAAAAATTTTAGTAGAGAAAAAAGGGATTTATTCCTTGTAATTTCCTTTCCAAAAAAAAATCGCCAATTTTTTCTATTTTCATTAAAATTCAAGATATAAAAAAACTTTCTCGACCAAAATAAAACAAGACTTCTCGACCAAAATGAAAATATTGAAAACCGATTGAAGCATTCATCATAATCTGCTAATCTGAGTAACAACCTTTATGTCAACAGAGCTCCCCCCCCCTCCCCCTCCCCCCTCCTCCCTTCCATATCCCATACCACTAACTCCAACGAGTCGCGACCCTCCAACACTAACACACCATCATTTTCCATGAACACGAGTATACCTGAAACGTACTTAGCAATGCGTCTTTTATATTCTCACAGTCGTCGACCCGACGCATTTGAAATGCAATATCTTTTCTCTTCCAAACTTCATTTCACTCTCTCTGGTCAACCCTCTGTAACGCCATCTTATAATTCAGTTAGGATTGTTTCCGAGAAGAAAACTAATTCTCTAATAGTAAACATGTGTGCGAGGACAACACAATAGCAATACAGTAAGTGCATTAGAAACGGTAGAATCGTTTGATAGTCGCGACTTTATTCTTGATTAAACAAAATGTAGACTAAACGAATAATCGTAATTTTTGTTGAGATTTATTTATATTGTTTCGCTATAATTCAAAAATAAGTATGAGATTTGATCGCAATATTGATTGATAATTAAACTGATTTAGGATATTTTAGTTTTTCAACTGTTCTAAGAGTTTTCAGTGGAGGTGCCGGGTTTGAGAACTGGAAGCGCTAGATACCATGCAATCTGGTAGAATGAATGTAGAATTATGAAAATGTGTGAATGTATTTGAGAAAGTATTTTAATCACATTATGACTTGAATTAAAATGCATATTAATTTATAATTTTTTTAATATTTTATATAATATTGATCGATTTGATAATGACAATGTATATGTTTTATTTATACATATTATATTCTTCATATTATCAAGATTATTATATTTCATTGAAATAATAGCCGGTGATATTTCATATCTCTAATGAATTTTGTTGATGAAATTATATCAATTTCAAGTCACCAATGTTTTTCCTTGAATTATGATTTCACATTATTCAATTTAATTATTTTCTATTAGTCACTAATATGCCATGCAGTAAGTATAACCTTTCGTCAGCGAAAGGGCGTAAGCCCAAAATGAACAGTATTTTGCGCCCTTTTTGCACGTAACCACGCGGCGACGCCTAAAGAGGAACCAAAGCGCATGCTCATTCCATTGACCAATCAGATTCGTCTATACACTCTGTGCCAGATATTCTCTACTCTTGTGTGATAGGTAACGTGGGTGGTAACTTGGTTAATAATGTGTGTTTTTGTTGACAGGGACTGTACAACGTATATAGACGGCCATCTTGACACCCCCGCGCACCGCCCCCCCCCACACACCCCATCACCAACTTATCCCAATTGGGGGTGGAAGCTGACTCGTGGATAGTCGTGATGCAGCGCCCGCAGAGAAGACATCTTCCTTGGTAAGTCCTCAATCTCTGTCTAGAGACAGAGAAATATGTATATATATTTTTTTTTTTTCAATTGAAGTTAGTTCAGTGATTAGAAAAAGTCGAGGGGTTTACAACTCGCAAATTTGGTGTACACCTGATTTCAGGTGATTTAACAGATTTCATGAGATTTCAGGGGATTTCAATGGAATTTTAGGAGATTTCAGGAGATTTCAGGAGATTTCATACGGATTTCAATGGGATTTCAGGACATTATAATGGGATTTCAATGGAATTTCATTGCAAGTGTACACCGGATTTCAGGAGTTGTTAACCCCTCGGAAAAAGTGATTCTTTCTCACTATTGAATATGAAGAACAAGAAGATGATGATACCGTTTTGAATTACTTAAAATTCATTTCATAAGCCTACTCAATTTCATTAAAAAATTCCATTTCAAATAAATGTATTTATGTCCGGGACAACACGCTGAAAAATAATCAAATGTACACTGCTGTGTGGTTGTTTAGATTATTCAGTTACGTAAGTGGTAATTATCAATAGAGATTATTCTAGGTTTATTGAGTATCTTTCATTTCTGTGATTAAATAACAGTTATAGACTAACGACGATTGGAACGGTGTTAACATCTCGACAAAACACTAGAAATGAGCCGTACTCACATTGTCACATGACCTTATAGCAGCCGGGTAGTAAAACCTGAAATATTTCCACATATTATGTAAAATTACTCATAAGTAGTTATTCAATAATGAATTGAGTTTTTGTTATCTGTGTTAATTTAATATCGGAACAAAAAATTTTGATCTATAGTTGTAAATTTCTTGATATTTCAAGGAAAAACATTTTCAATATATATATATATATATATATATATATATATATATTGCACAAATTTGCCCTACTCCTACTCTTACAGTTATCCTATATAGATAATATACTAATATAGTTCATATAATATATATATATATATATATATATATATATATATATATATATATAAATATATAATATGAACTATAACAGTATATTATATACATAGGACAACTGTAAGAGTAGTAGTAGGGCAAATTTGTGTAATATAATATAATATATAAATATATAATATGCACTATGACTGCATATTATCTATATAGGATAACTGTTAGTGTGAGAGTAGGAGACGGGCAAATTTGTGATGACTGCTCCTAGCGCGAAGCTTCGTATAAAACACCGTAATGAAGTTAATGTGATTAGTCTACCAGCGAAGACTGTAGTGAAGGTATAAAATTACTCTCTCTCTCTCTCTCTCTCTCTCTCTCTCTCTCTCTCTCTCTCTCTCTCTCTCTCTCTCTCTCTCTCTCTCGCTCTTGCTCTCTTACGGCGAGTTTATTTGTGAAAATCACGATAGGGGTTGTTTTATGAACACTGTTTAACGACCGACCATCATGAGAATTGTTATTTGTTATGTAATGACGACGAAGAGATAAAAATTAGCCACACTCGCGTTTATATTATTCATTATACCTGCACTTCATTCGTTGATATGCGTCACGTACAGTGTTGAATCCAGGCATACCTGCGGGGGGGCTTTGCCCCCCCGCGGCTTGTCGTTTGCCCCCCCCCCCCGAGATAAGAACATTAAGCACTAGAGTGTATTTTTTGAGAAACTTGTATTTTGGGTTTTTAAAATATTTGTGAAAATTAATAGTATCAGGAATTTACTATTTATTACTAAGGGAAAAAAATCTAGATGTTATTCATTTGTATTGTTATTTGTCATTCTGCCCGTGAATCCTGGTTAGTGACACCTCAAATGTCAGAAGTGGCTGGAGTGGAGTCAATTTCATATGGATCAGTCGAGTGTACACTACCGGTACCCGTTATACTGTAATTACCTCTTATCGTATTATTATGAATTAGTAGCATAATCGTTTCATAATAAACTGACTCAAAAATTAAAAAAGTTCGTATTCTAATTTGTATATATATATATATATATATATAAATAGGCCTAAGGTTATCATGCTTGATTTTGTGTACGTATCCCTTGCCCCCCCCCCCCCCCCCCGGAAAACATAAAAGCTCCCCCGCAACAAAATCTCTGAATTCAACAACACTGGTCACGTAGTAGACTGGTAATGGAAAACGAAGACTTGAACCACCCGAACGCTAGTGGTGTGGTATAGGAGAGACGTTCGACCGAAACCTTCTTCCTTCGTGGATACAAATATACTTGTATCCACAAAAGAAGATGTTTGTCTACCAATTAAATAATTGAAAAAATGATTATGTTATTACTTATACGCATGAATTTTGAAGATCAGCGTTTTTTTAAAGATGTAGATGCCTTTCTTACTATAAAACTCGACTCTTAAAATCATAATACCCTAATAGTACCTTAGTTATACACGTGAAATGGTGATATTGGTTCTGTCTTGTTGGTAAGCGACCTTCACCTTCTAATTATTTCTCTCCTATATCTCGGTTGTATAGGTGGAAGTGCCATAATAGTGACAAATTGCTGAAGTTTAATAATTATGTAACAAATTAAAAACACATTAAATATGATAACACATGTTTGCATAACATGTGACTAATTTTTGTGGGCAATGTGAATAGATTATTATATAATAGCTTCCGTAGAATTGTTAATAATTTACATATCATACATAATATCAGAGTCGGTAAATTAGTGCAGGAGCCTTATTCCTGAGATAAATCAGATGTGAGAAAATAAAGTGAGAAAATTTTCTCATCTCACTTCTCATCAGGTATTGTATTCTTGATAATGAAATACGATAAAGATTGTGAGAAACCATCAGATCCATCAAAATAGGAAGTTAAATACAAATTGAGATATGAGAAAAAAGGTAGAAAAATTGATTCAGGAATAATAATTGGCCATTTCATGTGAGATAATCATTTTCTCACTCACTTTTATTTTTCTCACATCTCATTTATATCAGGAATAGGGGTCCAGCTAGAGAAGATAGAAATGACGGTAGAACTGCTTTAACGACTCTGATGATACACAATATTTGTCTCTTATTTATTTTGCATATTTTAGAGTTGATGAAATAACAGATCATCGCTAAATGATCTTCAGTTGTTCACCGTACAAAAATGGACACATTCCACTGAACATTTTTAATATTCCAAATTATTCCCGAAACATGAAATGCCATAATATGAATCTCTATTGTGGTACATTCCTCCGATCCCGAAACCCGTCTCCCCTTTTCATGGTTTCACTCTAGATTCTACCCTATACATATACTTTATTCGCGAAAGATGAAGGTTCCGACCGACCGTCTCCCTACACAACATCACTAGCGCGCGGTTGTTTCGAGACTTTATTTATGTTACTTGGGGTGCTACACCTTTACTACAGGAAAAGGGGAGAGATTTACATTCCAGACTACAACATAACGAACCTGTTCTGTTCATCCTTGGAATTCATTCATTTAGTAAACCACACAATATAGTCAAATACAATCAATTGAGTGGAATAGATCGACGAGAGGTCTGTGTTATTATTAGAATGTCAGAGAGATTCTAAATCACTAACGCTAATCAATCTTGAATGAAACTGAACTGAGCATCTTGGACTTTACAAGATAAACTTAAATCAACTCAATTTACTATGTATATATACATTTGTCTATAGTTTCAGATCGATTCGTTTTATTTAAAGCGCTACTATCATTCATGACTTTGGGGTAATTCAATAATACTAGGAAACGCCATATATGCGTTGTTAGACGAGCGGATAGTAATAGTATGGGTAGTAATGGTTAAGAACTGCTTCGAGTGGTACTAATTTAGCACATTTTATGTTTTTTCTTCAAAATGGCTGACCCGATCAAGCTGAACATTTTTAGAAATGTGTATCAAAATGTAATTCAACTTCACGCGAAATTTCATTTTTTTGGAAAATAAAAATATTTTCTTTTTTTTCCGTCATGTTATTCTAATGGGTATTTTTGAAATTACTAAACTTTATGAAAAAAAAGTTACCGCTCGATAATGCCACAAAACTATACAGATCTAAGTTAGATGAGGAACCATATTGAAAAAAAGTTTGAAGTTGATAACTGTAGCTGTTTGACCTGTGGAGAACCGACAAAAAAACATGAAAAGAAAATAAAAATAAAAACGAACACCAATTTTTTTTCAGTATGTCAAATTGAATCCCTCGCTAAAGCTCGTCTAACAATGATAATACATTTACAATGGTTCAGATAGCATTTTACAATCACTTAACAAATGAGTCATTAGAATGGTATTAATTTAATCTGAATATATTTAAACAAAACTAGTGAAATTGGGAATAAGGTACAAAATGAGTCTGATAATGATAGCAGACAACTTATTGAACCTTACTACAACTTATTATTGAAATATATTATTACATGGATGAAATAGAGTTTTATTATTATTTGAAAGACGTGTAAATTGCTGTTATTTTCATAATTACAACCGTGACTGAGTCTGCTTACTGAGTCCGTTGACTGTACTAATTGAATTTCATTGAAGGATGATTTCTAAAACTAATCAAATAAGTTATTATATTCTTATGAAGACAAAAATTATTCTCATAAACATTCATGAAGTGTTTAACCATTGTTGAAAGAGTTTTCTTTTGAGATCAATTTTGTTCATACAAATCATAACATTTGGTCGATATCAAAATCTCGAACAGTTTTCCTCTAATATTTTTCAATAACCAAGAAATGTGTAGAGCCATAAATACTTTTCATTCAAAAAACTCTTGTTTGATATATTTTCCAATTGCTCATACCTTTTTGTGTATAATTATATTCAGATGCCACACCGGACGTCTATTTGTTTCAATAACAACAAACTTGATAAACACCCAATTAATTATAAATAATATTGTAATTATGATAGTTGGAATATTTTAATTAAAATGACGTAAATGCAATTTAAATGACAATTAAATTACCATTTCTACCTCGGGACATATATCATGGCGGCCAAATATTAATTATAAATATATAACTAGAGGAACCAAAACCTAATTAAAATGATAAGTACACAACACAACACAAACTACACATAAACTACACAATGATAGAACATATTTTGAATGAACTTATCTATTTCAGAGTTTTCCCTTCAAGTTTCTAGGCCCAGGGCGTGGCAACATTGTAAGGTCAAAGGTTAAAGCTGACCACCTGTGCCAGCTAATTCTCACAGTCGATCAACGAATAAAGACCGACAGTTAAGCTGTTTGTTTTACAGACCAGAACGAAAATCCTGATTCACTCCTTATTCTTAGAAATCAACATTATACTCTCACTCTCTTAAGAGTGGTACATTCTCTTGTTCAGTCAAATGAGCGCAAGGAATCGATTTAGTTAAATATATATTTTTGGGAATAACTTTCGAACGGTTTGACATATCAAAATTCTATCAAGTCATATCAAATTTTGCATAGGTATTACTATTATATTGGTTATTGGCATAGGTATATTGTCACGTGAACTCATTTAATATTTTTGGAGTGTATATATATATATATATATATATATATATATATATATATATATATATATATATATATATATATTTTTTTTTTTAATAATATCAAAACTTGATACAAAATCATTGTTCCCCTATTAAGGCTATGGATGAAAGATTAGATCGTTTGAACGGGGCACCACAAGGGCGATCTTGCCACCCCAATATTATACCTTCAATATACCCTAAGATGGTATAAGTTATAACTATTTAATTTGTATAGCAATTGTAAAACATCCTAAAGCTGTAGGCTTATATGTTTAACAATTATGCCATATAAGTTAAATAGTACTTACTTATACCATCTTAAAGGTAGTAACAATATATGTGTTTACTCCGTACTGGAATGTTAATATCTTATACCGATCGAAATTTATCACCAAAAGTTTGATATTTCGCTAAAACTAAATTAAATATAGTCTGAATTAAATAAAGTCAGTTTTAAGACACTAACAAATTTTTATGAGAATGAGTGAAAAGGTTCCTCTCAATATTCTTTACAAGACAAATTTTGATTATATCGATTGGAAAAAAATCGTGCTGATTAGTTTTCTTCCTCAAGAACAGATTTCTCAATGAATTCCAATCAGTTTTGATTTATCCTTGGTTTCGTTGGCTATGATCTCTCATGATGCTGCGACGATTGTTCGTTGTCACAACTACAACGAGCTGAAAGATTGTCAGAAGTAAATACTTGAATTTCATTCAAGTGTTGTTGATTTGTATCCAAATTCATAAGTTTTTTTTTAATAAAATATAAACTTGATACAAAATGATTCCCCAGTGGAGGCTATGATAAGATATGATGATAAAGACGAGATCGTTTAGACAGGTACCACAAGGGCGATCTCACCAACCCAGAGAGTAATTAAAGTAAGATATCTCATCAAACAAAAAATATAACATCATTCACTTGACCTATCAAATTGAAGAAAATAAATCTCTATACACACAAATAACAGATTTTTATAACATCAATCAATCTACAATTATGTGTCCAAATAATCATTGATATATTGAATAGGAGGATTAAAAATCTTTCATTCATTGGATTCACAATCAAGAATATTTTCACTCTAAATTTAATCTATAAAATATTATTCCTATTAATATCTTATTCAAAGTACTTCCAAAAATATATCAAACAAATCTAATTCTACCAACCGCTATTCAAATGTAAATTGAAATTCACTCGAAAACGTATAAAATCTCTTTCATATGAAATAAAAAAACATAAAAACTTTTCAATTTTTCCTCTTTGGTCTGTATCAGAAAGCTTTGTCGATCTCCCGCTTCTCGCGACTTTCCCACCACTTACAAACTAATGTGTTCAAACTAAAGAGCGTTACACACATAGGACTATGGTGGCGTAGCCGTATCATTCATAATACTAATAACACACCACCGCCGCGAGGTTAAAAATTCCACTTAAATGTCATCACATCACCTCCTATATAATAACTTTGCCATGCAGCTCGATTTCATTTTCCTTTTGTTCTGTTCCACACCCCCTGCCCCACCCCCCTACCCCTCCCACCCCTCCCCGCCCCCGAAACATTCACCCAGCGGGGGTAGGAAAGTTTGTGAGTGTAAAAACGTGTAGGCTAGCCCGATTGTTGGTGAAAGTTTTTATACTCTACGTGCAAGAGGTCAAAAGCCCCCGCTTCTATACCAGCTTGCTCTCATAACTTTCAGAATAAAATTGTTTTGTTTTTTTGAGGAGTTTGAATTGTATGAAAAAATGTTAATTACGAACGAACCATTTAGAATTGGAGGATGGTTCTTAAAAGTCGTATTCTTCAAACTTTATCAACGTTCATGGTTGAATGTAGCCAATATTTTATCAAGTTTTATCGAAAATCTTATTTTGATCACTAGGCCTATCGAGTTATTTAAAATTATATACTACAATAGGATTATGATAGTATAATCGCTAATTTTGTTTTTCGAAAAAGATTTTCTCTACTATTAATTCCATTGTGCCGAAGCATTGAAAAATTGAATTGAAAAAACCCGGCACCTCCACCTAGTATAAGAAAGATGATACGCTTTGAACGTGAAGTAATTCCTCTACATTTTGAAGTTTCAAACAAACTGTTAAGTATGATTATATAACGTCCACAAAAGTGAATACATAAATTAAACATGTATATATATATATATATATATATATATATATATATATATATATATATATATATATATATATATATATATATTATATGTATGTATAATATATATATATATATATATATATATATATATATATATATATATATATATATATATATATATATATATATATATAATTGTTAAAATACAATTCTAGCAAAAACATTATTATACTAGAGGGCGAAATCTTAACGCGTCGTCTGCAAACAAAGAGAAATGTTCTTTCATGATATTAATGTTGAACAACCAGCAAAATGGCTGTGCGGTACAATTTTAATTACGTCGTGCTATTCCTTGAAGATTTGTCTCTCCCCTTTCCCTCTTTCTCTCTCTCGCTCTCTCTCTCTTCTCTCTGTCTCTCTTTCTCTTGTCGCTTCTCTCGTTGTCTTCCACAGTGTCACCGGGCAAATGACTAACGTTATGGCCTTCTAAGTTACACACTCTCTCTCTCTCTCTCTCTCTCTCTCTCTCTCTCTAGCCTCTCATTTCGGGTAATGCAATTGCAAATACCGACACCCGCATGCTGTGAGAACTAGGGAGCAGGGCGGGGGTGAGAGGGAAGACACATCCTAATGGACACGTTGTCGGAGCGTAAATTACGGATTTGGGTCAGGATTTAATGCGGTTAGGGCTAGCGATCAAATATAAATCTATATATAAAATTTTATATTATATAGATATTATATTATATATATAAAAATTATATATATATTAGACCTATATAAAATATTATATATATAAATATTGAATATAAGGCTATATAAGGCTACATGAAACAGTTCCTTGAGGTGTGGTGATTAGAATAATTTTTTATTTGTAATTAATTTGAGAAAAAAATACCAGTTCGACTTCTTTAATAGTGACAAATAATTGAAACTCCAATTGATAGCATTATTTTCGGATATATAGGATCAGCCAATGTCAAAAAACACAATTTCCATTATATATACTCGAACAACTTCGTATTCCTGATATCTCCAATTTTGGTTTCTTATGAAGTTGTAAATTATTAAAAACATTGATCAAAAATTGTCAATTGAAAAACCGAACAAACTTTGCATTTTTACTTCCACGGTCGTTCACGGACCCGATCGACCGTCTCTCTCATCAATGTCTTTCAGAATGATCTATATAGATTGTCTTTCATTCTAGTTTATCTAGATATTACACAAACTCGTAAAAAGAGCGATATTATGTTCAAAACTAATTATGTCACTGCTTTAGAAATCAAGTTGAATTGTCTAACCATGATGAACTATTCCGTCCCTCATAGAACTTGTTCATCCGAGTGTTGAAAACACCTGGTCGTTGATGTTAACAGATAGGGGAGACGGACGATCGGATCGGTCAAACCGTGACACGAGAAAGCTCATCAATCATGCAAGATAAAAGAAAATAAAGTTCGTATTTGATACAAAATGTATCACGTATAAACGAGGATCTGTGTGGTTACATACTATCAATGAAAAAACTTTGTATAAAGAGTTTGAACGTCAGTTTAAAGGTTAATTAAAGAGTTATTTATAATCTTTTTTTATCTAACGACAAAATAGTTAGTGTTGATTGTTTGTTAAACCACTGGTTAACCAACTACTAATTATTGAGTTATTTGTAGAAACAACCATGCCTTTTGTTGGACTCAAAACCAATGCTCAAACCCACACTCGAATTAACTTCAGTTTTTATAACAATCACTGTTTTCCATATTTAACCATTGGTGTTGACGATCCCAGAAACAGGTTGGTTATATGGGGGTGGCAGTTGTCCACATCGTCTTGAAACGTACAGTTTAATATAAATTTAATTGAATAAGAATCCGAGGTCGAGGTCACTCAAACGAGGTCACCAGTATTGTACTTAGGCCCGTATTACCAATAATAAAAATGTGTTAATTAAGCTAATTAATCAATTGCAGTACAAAAATAATATTGGTAACAAGGGTAATAACAAGCTAACCCACTAATTATCGCTTGATCAACAAATTTATTATTCGTAATTAATATGGAATCTTTGTAGCTATTCAGAACAATAAAACTATCGTACGGATTTTATCAATTTTCATTTATCAATAATTCTACAGTTTACAATTTATCTTCACTTTATTTCATTTTATTGCTCTTAATATTGTTCCGAGGATATTTCATATTCTCAGTATGTTTATGAATGAATCGATCAGGATGTACATCGAATCGTATATTCTACTCTCTAATTTCAAACTCTTTGGGTAAAAACTCTTTGAGATCATTTTCTTCAAAAAGCTGCCAACAAAACGATTACCACTTGGACACATGCTGAATTCAAAAATAAAAATACTCATATATTATTATATCAATCGCAGATAACCAAATTATTTTGGTTAGGGGGTGTATCACCAAATCATCTGGGACAGGCGTCTCAGTTCTCAGATTCTGCCAAATCCAAGTATTGCTCCTACTTCTCCCGCCTCCTCTTCCTCTTCTTCTCTTCTTCCTCTTTCGAATCGACTTGAGTATTATCAACTCATGGAACCAAAAATATAAAGTACTGAATAAGCTTGATGAATATATATATTATTTATTATAATTATAGATACCCTATATTAAATAATACGTTATATTTCATCAAAATAATAACAAGAAATTTATCAAATCGAATAAATTAAACATTAAATGATTAAATAAATATATAAAAATGAAATGGTAACATTTTTCCAACAATTTATACTTTTTTCCGAAGTCAAATAAAAAAAATCGTGATTACTGTTTATATTGTTCTCAACAGTTGCTACTTGTTTCTATTTACGATCGCAATCCACAGGTGGCTTGGCTTTTATCTTATTAAACATCACACCGATAGCTTACGTACAAGGTAATCCGCTTGTAATGGTAGCTGCTTAAAGGAGAGTGAGAAATGAGGTCGGGAAATGGGGAGTGGAAATAATAATGATGGAAATATATATAAATACATTATTTATAAATAATATAACATATTATGATAGTCAGTTTAACCGTATATATATATATATATATATATATATATATATATATATATATATATATATATATATATATATATATATATATATATATATATATATACATATATATATATATATATATATATATATATATACATATATATACCTATATATATATATACATATATATATATATATATATACATATATATATATATATATATATATACATATATATATATATATATATATATATATATATATATATATATATATATATATATATATATATATAT